>NW_022638195.1:117500-137500 GCF_010993605.1 Petromyzon marinus
GTTGTTGTTGGAGGGCGACTGCCTCCAACTGCCCAGTAGCATCCTTCACGAGCCTCCTCCACAGAGGCCGATCTTGACACTGCTGGTACCGGTCATCGGCAAGTCCACTCAGCTCCACGTCCTCCTGTACCACATCACTCCATCTCTTCTCTAGCCCGTGCCGCGTCCGTTTAGCCCCCTCGATCCGGCCGAACAAAAGCTGTTTCGGCATGCGGTGGCTGGGCATGCGGGCTACATGACCCAGCCATCGCAGCCTTGCCCGCCGGAGGAGCTCACCGATGGGACCTTGCCCAGATCTTTCAAGGATTTGTGAGCTCCTCACACAATCCAGTCTGATTAAACCCAGGATGGATCGTAGGCAGGCCAGCCTACATGTTTCTAACCGGCGAAGATGTTCCATTAGGGGGGTCCACGTTTCGCAAGCGTAGAGAAGGGAGGGAATAACCGTGGCCGAGAAGACCTGAAGCTTAGTGCGGAGCGACAGACCAGGTAGCTTCCACACAGCGTTACGCAACCGATGAAAAGATATTGCCGCTCGACTGATTCGGAGTGAGACCTCTGCTGTTAAACTGGAGCCAGTCATAAGCACACTGCCCAGGTATGGGAAACGCTCCACAACTGCCCCATCACCGATTGGGAGTTGTGGGTGTGGAGTGTCCGATGGTACAAAATACCCAGGTAGGTGCTTAGTTTTGGTGGGGCTGATGGTAAGGCCCCATCTCTTAGTGGCACGCTCCAGTCTCAGCGGCAGCATCTCCAACTCCTCCTCTGAATGAGCAGCTATTACCAAGACATAGGCATACACAACGTGGTTGAGCAATAGGGAGCCATCTCTTGACCGCACCCGGGCATCAATCAGCCTCCCATTATATCTGTACCAAATGGAGATTCCCCCGGTACAGCTATTGAAGGCTTCACGAACTACGTGGTCAAAATAGATGATAAATAATGTGGGAGCCAGAGGACATCCCTGTCGCACCCCAAGGTATACAGGGAATGGCTCCGACTCCCAGCCACGTAGTTTTACCCGGGCCCGCTCACCATCATGAAGGTCCTTAATGATCGTGAGCAGAGGGTCAGGTACTCCAAAAGCACGAAGAACGACCCAGAGCCCAGGCCTACTGATGGTATCATAGGCCTTGACCAGGTCAATAAAGTAGAGATGTAGGTCTTGTTGGAATTCTCTACACCTCTGCTGTAGCAGACGGACAGAAAATATGGCATCTGTGCAGGACCGCCCTTTCCTGAAACCGCATTGGGGCTCCGCAAGCCTCTCCTCAGCGTGCCTGGCAAGGCGATGTTGAATAATCCTTGCCAGGACCTTTCCCGGCACACTGAGGAGTGAGATGCCCCTGTAGTTGTTACAGTCTGTGCGGTCCCCCTTCTTAAAGAGGGGGACCACCAGGGCATCCTTCCAATCCTGCGGAACCCGTCCTGTGGTCCAGACTGTTGTTATGATGTCAGCAGGGTCATCCCCACTTTGTCCAAAGATGTTTTCCAGGCTGAGGGATTTCCCCTCCCCCAGGACCTCAGAAATGCTCAGCAAATCTGCAAACCTGTTCCTGGGGGTCGGAGATTGGAACACCGTTTTTTCCCCTAATGATGGTAATAGGTGTGGCGCTGCAGGTTACTTTTTTGATGGAGTTAAATAGAGATTTGTGATCACGTGCCACTGAGGCAGACTCCATCTCCTCAGCAACCCGCGACCACCACCCATCCTTGCAGCTCCTCACGGCTCTCCGAACCTCCGAGCGAAGGCTGCGGTAAGCCTCCTCATTCTCTGACGTGGGATTCTGTAGTCGATGACAGTGTGCCTGTCGCTTTTTCTCAACCATCCTGAACACACACACACAACAACAACAACCGCCATTCGCCACTAAGTGGCGGTGACGTCACCACGACGCTTGTGCCAGGCTATGTGCACCCTGAGGCCACGTGAAGTGTCGAACGCCCGCTGGCAGGAGGTCACGGGGCAGACCCAGGTGCCACGGGTCGACTGACTGAGATGACTGGCTGATGCACCACCTGTGCCCCCTACTGTGCCAACCTGCTGTGCTTTAGCCACCCGGCGCTCCGCTCGCTATTGTGAGCGTCGCTCCTCCGCCCTCCGTTGTTGTTGGAGGGCGACTGCCTCCAACTGCCCAGTAGCATCCTTCACGAGCCTCCTCCACAGAGGCCGATCTTGACACCGCTGGTACCAGTCATCGGCAAGTCCACTCAGCTCCACGTCCTCCTGTACCACATCACTCCATCTCTTCTCTAGCCCGTGCCGCACCCGCTTAGCCCCCTCAATCCGGCCAAACAAAAGCTGTTTCGGCATGCGGTGGCTGGGCATGCGGGCTACATGACCCAGCCATCGCAGCCTTGCCTGCCGGAGGAGCTCACCGACGGGACCCTGCCCAGATCTTTCAAGGATTTGTGAGCTCCTCACACAATCCAGTCTGGTTAAACCCAGGATGGATCGTAGGCAGGTCAGCCTAAATGTTTCTAACCGGCGAAGATGTTCCATTAGGGGGGTCCACGTTTTGCAAGCGTAGAGAAGGGAGGGAATGATCGTGGCCGAGAAGACCTGAACCTTAGTGCGGAGCGACAGACCAGGTAGCTTCCACACAGCGTTACGCAACCGATGAAAAGATATTGCCGCTCGACTGATTCGGAGTGAGACCTCTGCTGTTAAACTGGAGCCAGTCATAAGCACACTGCCCAGGTATGGGAAACTCTCCACTCTCTCCACAACTGCCCCATCACCGATTGGGAGTTGTGGGGGTGGAGTGTCCGATGGTACAAAATACCCAGGCAGGTGCTTAGTTTTGGTGGGGCTGATGGTAAGGCCCCACCTCTTAGTGGCACGCTCCAGTCTCAGCAGCAGCGTCTCCAACTCCTCCTCTGACTGAGCAGCTATTACCAAGTCATCAGCATACATAACGTGGTTGAGCAATAGGGAGCCATCCCTTGACCGCACCCGGGCATCGATTAGCCTCCCATTATATCTGTACCATATGGAGATTCCCCCGGTACAGCTATTGAAGGCTTCACGAACTACGTGGTCAAAATAGATGTTAAATAATGTGGGAGCCAGAGGACATCCCTGTCGCACCCCAAGATGTACAGGGAATGGCTCTGACTCCCGGCCACGTAGTTTTACCCGGGCCCGCTCACCATCATGAAGGTCCTTAATGATCGTGAGCAGAGGGTCAGGTACTCCAAAAGCACGAAGAACGACCCAGAGCCCAGGCCTACTGATGGTATCATAGGCCTTGACCAGGTCAATAAAGCAGAGATGTAGGTCTTGTTGGAATTCCCTACACCTCTGCTGTAGCAGACGGACAGAAAATATGGCATCTGTGCAGGACCGCCCTTTCCTGAAACCGCATTGGGGCTCCGCAAGCCTCTCCTCAGCGTGCCTGGCAAGGCGATGCTGAATAATCCTTGCCAGGACCTTTCCCGGCACACTGAGGAGTGAGATGCCCCTGTAGTTGTTACAGTCTGTGCGGTCCCCCTTCTTAAAAAGGGGGACCACCAGGGCATCCTTCCAATCCTGCGGAACCCATCCAGTGGTCCAGACTGTTGTTATGATGTCATATAGGGCAGTCTGTGCACAAACGCCACCCTCCCTCAGCATTTCGCTTGGGAGATCATCTCTGCCCGCTGCCTTTCCTGGTCTCAGACTCCGGATCGCCTTCAATACTTCCTCAGCAGATGGCACCTCAGCCAGCCACTCACAGGGGGTGACTTCTTCCAATATTTGAGGCACCGCAGCCTCAGCAGGGTCATCCTCACTTTGTGCCACGATGTTTTCCTGGCTGTGGGATTTTCCCTCCCCCAGGACCTCACAGAAATGCTCAGCAAATCTGCGAACCTGTTCCTGGGGGTCGGAAATTGGATCACCGTTTTTTCCCCTATTGATGGTAATAGGTGTGGCGCTGCAGGTTACTTTTTTGGTGGAGTTAAATAGAGATTTGTGATCACGGGCCACTGAGGCAGACTCCATCTCCTCAGCAACCCGCGACCACCACCCATCCTTGCAGCGCCTCACGGCTCTCCGAACCTCCGAGCGAAGGCTGCGGTAAGCCTCCTCATTCTCTGACGTGGGATTCTGTAGCCGATGACAGTGGGCCTGTCGCTTTTTCTCAACCATCCTGAACAACTCCTCTGTCAGCCAGGGTGTCTGGGGAGGTCTGGACCGCTTACCCAAAGCAGCCATTGCAGCTGCATGAATCACAGTCCTAAACCTCGCCCATTTACCCTCGACATCAGGAGGAGTCGGGGACGATGCCAATCCCAGCCGCAAGCGGTGATGAAATTCTCGCTTGCAACTTTCATCAGATAACTGAGACCAGGCCACTTTAGGTTGGAATGGGGTCCTGGGTGTACACCCACCACCGGAGTGGAAGAATGGCAGGCGCATCTTACAGATGACTAGTCGATGGTCAGAGGGCAGATCAGCTCCACGGTAGGTCCTGGTGTCAAGGACATGGGCTCGCATTCGCTGGTCCGTCACTATGTAGTCCAGCAGATGTTCTTGCTTGGACCCGGCATGCATCCATGATGTTGTGTGGATGCGCCGATGCCGGAACAGCGTGTTGGTAATTACAAGCCCATGGGCTGCACAAAAATCTAGCAGCCTCCTACCGTTGTTATTGAGCTGATCTGGCCCATGCCCTCCAATCACTCCAGACCAGGTGCCAGTATCATGACCAACTCGGGCATTGAAGTCACCCAACATGATGACTCTATCCCGAGGGGCCACTTTAGCCAGCACCTGTGACAGGAGGTCATAGAAGGCATCTGACTCATCGGCTTTGCCTGCATCCCTCCACGGATGTTCATCTTCGGTGGGGGCATAAGTAACCACGACCACCATTCCTCGCCTCCGGTTGATGGGAAGGCGAGCCCAAAGTAGCCTGGGGCTTACAGCTTCCCACACCTCACCGCCACGCTCCCACGCCCCCTTCATTCTTTTGTTCAAAAGAAGACCCACACCCTGTTGTTTGGCAGTCTGCTGCCCCGAGTAGAGGACTGTCCACCCCTCATGGTGGCAGGAGCCAGAGCCGGTCCACCGGACCTCCTGAATGCCGCATAGATCCAGGCGGTACCGGTCCAGCTCCCGACAGAGGAGTGGCAGCCTCTCCTCTGCAGTGAGCGTTGGAACATTCCACGTGGCCACCTGTAGTGGCTTTTCGTTGTTTCTGGAGTAGCCCCGAGGGTAGATATCAATCTCCTGGCTCCGCCAATTGGGGTTTGGCCAGGAGACGTCATAGACGCCTGGCCCCCCGGGGCCTCCGGCACACACACACACACGCACACACACACGCACACACACACGTGTACACACACACACAAGTGTACACACACACACAAGTGTACACACACACACACACGTGTACACACACACACGTGTACACACGCACACGTGTACACACACACGTGTACACACACACACACACGTGTACACACACGTGTACACACACACGTGTACACACACACACGTGTATACACACACGTGTATACACACACAGGTGTTTACACACACACACGTATATACACACACACACACGTATATACACACACACACACGTGTATACACACACACACACACACGTGTATACACACACACACGTGTACACACACACACGTACACACACACACGTACACACACACACGTGTATACACACACACGTGTATACACACACACACGTATATACACACACACACACGTGTATACACACACACACGTGTATACACACACACACACACGTGTATACACACACACACACACGTGCACACACACACGTGTACACACACACACGTGTACACACACACACGTACACAAACACACGTGTATACACACACACACACACACGTGTACACACACACGTGTACACACACACACACACGTGTACACACACACACACGTGTATACACACACACGTGCACACACACACACGTACACACACACACGTGTACACACACACAGTGTACACACACACGTGTACACACACACACGTGTACACACACACAGTATACACACACACACGTGTACACACACACACGTGCACACACACGTGTACACACACACACGTGTACACACACACACGTGTACACACACACACGTGTACACACACACACGTGTACACACACACACGTGTACACACACACAGTGTACACACACACACACGTGTACACACACACACGTGTACACACACACAGTATACACACACACACGTGTACACACACACACGTGCACACACACGTGTACACACACACACGTGTACACACACACACGTGTACACACACACACGTGTACACACACACACGTGTATACACACGTGAGTGTGTGTACACGCCCCGTGCCCCCGTGCCCCCCAGCGTGAGGCGAGCGAGCGCCGTGCCCGTGAGGAGGAGGCTGCTGCACTGGCGCTGCAGCACGAGGAGGAGGAGCGCCGGCAGAGCCGGGAGCACCGGGCCCAGCGCCAGCGGAGGGAGCGGCACGCCCAGGAGCTCCTCCGCCAGGCGGAGGAGCTGCACCAGCGGGAGCGGCAGGTACGGGGCGGGGGGGGAGAGGTGCACACGTGTGTGTGTGTACGTGTGTGTGTGTGTGTACGTGTGTACGTGTGTGTGTGTACGTGTGTGTACGTGTGTGTGTACACGTGTGTGTGTGTGTACGTGTGTGTGTGTGTTTACGTGTGTGTGTACGTGTGTGTGTGTGTACGTGTACGTGTGTGTGTGTGTACGTGTGTGTGTACGTGTGTGTGTACACGTGTGTGTGTGTGTGTACGTGTGTGTGTACGTGTGTGTACACTGTGTGTGTGTACGTGTGTGTGTGTGTGTACGTGTGTGTGTGTACGTGTGTGTGTGTGTGTGTGTACACGTGTGTGTACGTGTGTGTGTGTACGTGCGTGTGTGTGTGCGTGTGTACGTGCGTGTGTACGTGTGTGTGTGTGTACGTGTGTGTACGTGTGTGTGTGTACGTGTGTGTGAGTACGTGTGTGTGTGTGTGTGTACGTGTGTGTGTGTGTACGTGTGTGTGTGTGTACGTGTGTGTGTACGTGTGTGTGTACGTGTGTGTACACTGTGTGTGTGTACGTGTGTGTGTACGTGTGTGTGTACACGTGTGTGTGTGTACGTGTGTGTGTGTGTGTGTACGTGTGTGTGTACACGTGTGTGTGTGTGTACGTGTGTGTGTACGTGTGTGTGTGTGTACGTGTGTGTACACTGTGTGTGTGTACGTGTGTGTGTACGTGTGTGTGTACGTGTGTGTGTACACGTGTGTGTGTGTGTGTACGTGTGTGTGTACGTGTGTACGTGTGTGTGTGTGTGTACGTGTGTGTGTGTGTGTACGTGTGTGTGTACGTGTGTGTGTACGTGTGTGTACACTGTGTGTGTGTACGTGTGTGTGTACGTGTGTGTGTACGTGTGTGTGTGTACACGTGTGTGTGTGTGTACGTGTGTGTGTGTGTTTACGTGTGTGTGTACGTGTGTGTGTGTGTACACGTGTGTGTGTGTGTGTACGTGTGTGTGTGTGTACGTGTGTGTGTGTGTTTACGTGTGTGTGTACACGTGTGTGTGTGTGTGTACGTGTGTGTGTGTGTACGTGTGTGTGTGTGTGTACACTGTGTGTGTGTGTACGTGTGTGTGTACGTGTGTGTGTACGTGTGTGTGTACGTGTGTGTGTGTACGTGTGTACGTGTGTGTGTACATGTGTGTGTGTGTACGTGTGTACGTGTGTGTGTACGTGTGTGTGTACGTGTGTGTGTGTACACGTGTGTGTGTGTACGTGTGTGTGTGTACGTGCGTGTGTGTGTGCGTGTGTGTGTGCGTGTGTACGTGCGTGTGTACGTGTGTGTGTGTACGTGTGTGTGTGTGTACGTGTGTGTGTGTACGTGTGTGTGTGTACGTGTGTGTGAGTACGTGTGTGTGTGTGTGTACGTGTGTGTGTGTGTACGTGTGTGTGTGTGTACGTGTGTGTGTGTGTGTGTACACTGTGTGTGTGTGTACGTGTGTGTGTACGTGTGTGTGTACGTGTGTGTGTGTACGTGTGTACGTGTGTGTGTACATGTGTGTGTGTGTACGTGTGTGTGTGTACACGTGTGTGTGTACGTGTGTGTACGTGTGTACGTGTGTGTGTACGTGTGTGTGTGTACACGTGTGTGTGTGTGTGTACGTGTGTGTGTGTACGTGTGTGTGTGTGTGCGTGTGTACGTGTGTGTGTACGTGTGTGTGTGTACGTGTGTGTGTGTGTACGTGTGTGTGTGTGTACGTGTGTGTACGTGTGTGTGTACACGTGTGTGTGTGTGTGTGTACGTGTGTGTGTACGTGTGTGTGTACGTGTGTGTGTCCGTGTGTGTGTGTGTACGTGTGTGTGTGTGTGTACGTGTGTGTGTGTGTACGTGTGTGTGTGTGTACGTGTGTGTGTGTGGACGTGTGTCTACGTGTGTGTACGTGTGTGTACGTGTGTGTGTGTACGTGTGTGTGTGTGTACGTGTGTGTGTGTGTACGTGTGTGTGTGTACGTGTGTGTGTGTGTACGTGTGTGTGTGTGTGTACGTGTGTGTGTGTGCGTACACTGTGTGTACGTGTGTGTGTGTGTACGTGTGTGTGTATGTGTACGTGTGTGTGTATGTGTACGTGTGTGTGTACGTGTGTGTGTACACTGTGTGTGTGTGTACGTGTGTGTGTGTACGTGTGTGTGTGTACGTGTGTGTGTACGTGTGTGTGTGTGTGTACGTGTGTGTGTGTGTACGTGTGTGTGTGTGTGCGTACACTGTGTGTACGTGTGTGTGTGTGTACGTGTGTGTGTATATGTACGTGTGTGTGTACGTGTGTGTGTGTGTACGTGTGTGTGTGTACGTGTGTGTACGTGTGTGTGTGTACGTGTGTGTGTGTGTGTGTACGTGTGTGTGTACGTGTGTGTGTGTGTACGTGTGTGTGTGTGTACGTGTGTGTGTGTACGTGTGTGTGTGTGTACGTGTGTGTGTGTACGTGTGTGTGTGTGTACGTGTGTGTGTGTACGTGTGTGTGTGTGTACGTGTGTGTGTGTACGTGTGTGTGTATGTGTACGTGTGTGTGTACCTGTGTGTGTACACTGTGTGTGTGTGTACGTGTGTGTGTGTACGTGTGTGTGTACGTGTGTGTGTACGTGTGTGTGTGTGTACGTGTGTGTGTGTGTGTGCGTACACTGTGTGTACGTGTGTGTGTGTGTACGTGTGTGTGTATGTGTGTGTGTACGTGTGTGTGTGTGTGTGTACACTGTGTGTGTGTGTACGTGTGTGTGTGTACGTGTGTGTGTACGTATGTGTGTACGTGTGTGTACGTGTGTGTGTCTGTGTGTGTCTGTGTGTGTGTGTGTCTGTGTGTGTCTGTGTGTGTGTGTACGTGTGTGTGTGTACGTGTACACTGTGTGTGTGTACGTGTGTGTGTGTACGTGTGTGTGTGTACGTGTGTGTGTGTACGTGTGTGTGTACGTGTGTGTGTGTGTACACGTGTGTGTGTGTGTGTGTACGTGTGTGTGTGTACGTGTTTGTGTGTGTACACGTGTGTGTCTGTGTGTCTGTGTGTGTGTGCGGTGCCGGACGGGCAGCTCTGTCGTGGACAGTGCTGTGGGGGAGGTCCAATTTTGATTGGCTCCTCCCCTCATGGCATATGTGTCCACCACAGGGGCTAAACGGGGGCTCTGGACGGGTGCGAGGGGCTGGTAACCCCTCCACCTTCAATTAATTACCACTAAACCACGAGTTAAACTTAAATATGTAACTAATAAGCTTGTGCCGGAGGCCCCGGGGGGCCAGGTGTCTATGACGTCTCCTGGCCAAACCCCAATTGGCGGAGCCAGGAGATTGAATACCTACCCTCGGGGCTCCTCCAGAAACAACGAAAAACCACTACGGGTGGCCACGTGGAATGTTCGAATGCTCACTGCAGAGGAGAGGCTGCCACTCCGCTATCGGGAGCTGGACCGGTACCGCCTGGATCTATGTGGCATTCAGGAGGTCCGGTGGACCGGCTCTGGCTCCTGCCACCATGAGGGGTGGACAGTCCTCTACTCGGGGCAGCAGACTGCCAAACAACAGGGTGTGGGTCTTCTTTTGAACAAAAGAATGAAGGGGGCGTGGGAGTGTGGCGGTGAGGTGTGGGAAGCTGTAAGCCCCAGGCTACTTTGGGCTCGCCTTCCCATCAACCGGAGGCGAGGAATGGTGGTCGTGGTTACTTATGCCCCCACCGAAGATGAACATCCGTGGAGGGATGCAGGCAAAGCCGATGAGTCAGATGCCTTCTATGACCTCCTGTCACAGGTGCTGGCTAAAGTGGCCCCTCGGGATAGAGTCATCATGTTGGGTGACTTCAATGCCCGAGTTGGTCATGATACTGGCACCTGGTCTGGAGTGATTGGAGGGCATGGGCCAGATCAGCTCAATAACAACGGTAGGAGGCTGCTAGATTTTTGTGCAGCCCATGGGCTTGTAATTACCAACACGCTGTTCCGGCATCGGCGCATCCACACAACATCATGGATGCATGCCGGGTCCAAGCAAGAACATCTGCTGGACTACATAGTGACGGACCAGCGAATGCGAGCCCATGTCCTTGACACCAGGACCTACCGTGGAGCTGATCTGCCCTCTGACCATCGACTAGTCATCTGTAAGATGCGCCTGCCATTCTTCCACTCCGGTGGTGGGTGTACACCCAGGACCCCATTCCAACCTAAAGTGGCCTGGTCTCAGTTATCTGATGAAAGTTGCAAGCGAGAATTTCATCACCGCTTGCGGCTGGGATTGGCATCGTCCCCGACTCCTCATGATGTCGAGGGTAAATGGGCGAGGTTTAGGACTGTGACTCATGCAGCTGCAATGGCTGCTTTGGGTATGCGGTCCAGACCGGATGACAGAGGAGTTGTTCAGGATGGTTGAGAAAAAGCGACAGGCCCACTGTCATCGGCTACAGAATCCCACGTCAGAGAATGAGGAGGCTTACCGCAGCCTTCGCTCGGAGGTGCGGAGAGCCGTGAGGCGCTGCAAGGATGGGTGGTGGTCGCGGGTTGCTGAGGAGATGGAGTCTGCCTCAGTGGCCCGTGATCACAAATCTCTATTTAACTCCATCAAAAAAGTAACCTGCAGCGCCACACCTATTACCATCATTAGGGGAAAAAACGGTGATCCAATCTCCGACCCCCAGGAACAGGTTTGCAGATTTGCTGAGCATTTCTGTCAGGTCCTGGGGGAGGGAAAATCCCTCAGCCAGGAAAACATCGTGGCAAAAAGTGAGGATGACCCTGCTGAGGCTGCGGTGCCTCAAATATTGGAAGAAGTCACCCCCTATGAGTGGCTGGCTGAGGTGCCATCTGTTGAGGAAGTACTGAAGGCGATCCGGAGTCTGACACCAGGAAAGGCAGCGGGCAGAGATGATCTCCCAAGCAAAATGCTGAGGGAGGGTGGCGTTTGTGCACAGACTGCCCTATATGACATCATAACAACGGTCTGGGCCACTGGACGGGTTCTGCAGGATTGGAAGGATGCCCTGGTGGTCCCCCTTTTTAAGAAGGGGGACCGCACAGACTGTAACAACTACAGGGGCATCTCACTCCTCAGTGTGCCGGGAAAGGTCCTGGCAAGGATTATTCAACATCGCCTTGCCAGGCACGCTGAGGAGAGGCTTGCAGAGCCCCAATGCAGTTTCAGGAAAGGGCGGTCCTGCACAGATGCCATATTTTCTGGTCGTCTGCTACAGCAGAGGTGTAGGGAATTCCAGCAAGACCTACATCTCTGCTTTATTGACCTGGTCAAGGCCTATGATACCATCAGTAGGCTTGGGCTCTGGGTTGTTCTTCGTGCTTTTGGAGTACCTGACCCTCTGCTCAGGATGATTAAGGACCTTCATGATGGTGAGCGGGCCCGGGTAAAACTGCGTGGCCGGGAGTCAGAGCCATTCCCTGTACACCTTGGGGTGCGACAGGGATGTCCTCTGGCTCCCACATTATTTAACATCTACTATGACCACGTAGTTCGTGAAGCCTTCAATAGCTGTACCGGGGGAATCTCCATATGGTACAGATATAATGGGAGGCTGATCGATGCCCGGGTGCGGTCAAGGGATGGCTCCCTATTGCTCAACCACGTTATGTATGCTGATTTATTAATAGCTGCTCATTCAGAGGAGGAGTTGGAGACGCTGCTGCTGAGACTGGAGCGTTCCACTAAGAGATGGGGCCTTACCATCAGCCCCACCAAAACTAAGCACCTTCCTGGGTATTTTGTACCATCGGACACTCCACCCACACAACTCCCAATCGGTGATGGGGCAGTTGTGGAGAGAGTGGAGAGTTTCCCATACCTGGGCAGTGTGCTTATGACTGGCTCCAGTTTAACAGCAGAGGTCTCACTCCGAATCAGTCGAGCGGCAATATCTTTTCATCGGCTGCGTAACGCTGTGTGGAAGCTACCTGGTCTGTCGCTCCGCACTGAGCTTCGGGTCTTCTCGGCCACGGTAATTCCCTCCCTTCTCTACGCTTGCGAAACGTGGACCCCCCGAATGGAACATCTTCGCCGGTTAGAAACATTTAGGCTGGCCTGCCTGCGGTCCATCCTGGGTTAAACCAGACTGGATTGTGTGAGGAGCTCACAAATCCTTGAAAGATCTGGGCAAGGTCCCATCGGTGAGCTCCTCCGGCACAGGTGGTGCATCAGCCAGTCATCTCAGTCAGTCGACCCGTGGCACCTGGGTCTGCCCCGTGACCTGCCAGCGGGCGTTCGACACTTCACGTGGCCTCAGGGTGCACATAGCCTGGCACAAGCGTCGTGGTGACGTCACCGCCACTTAGTGGCGAATGGCGGTTGTTGTTGTGTACGTGTGTCTGTGTGTGTACGTACGTTTGTGTGTGTACGTGTGTGTCTGTGTGTGTTTGTGTACGTGTGTCTGTGTGTGTGTGTACGTGTGTGTGTCTATCTGTGTGTGTGTGTCTATCTGTGTGTGTGTCTGTGTGTGTACGTGTGTGTGTCTGTGTACGTGTCTGTGTGTGTGTACAAGTGTGACTGTGTGTGTGTACGTGTGTGTCTGTGTGTGTACGTGTGTGTCTGTGTGTGTCTGTGTGTGTCTGTGTGTGTCTGTGTCTGTGTGTGTGTACGTGTGTGTCTGTGTGTGTACACGTGTGTGTGTCTGTGTGTGTGTACGTGTGTGTCTGTGTGTGTACACGTGTGTGTGTCTGTGTGTGTGTACGTGTGTGTCTGTGTGTGTGTCTGTGTACGTGTCTGTGTGTGTGTACAAGTGTGACTGTGTGTGTGTACGTGTGTGTCTGTGTGTGTCTGTGTGTGTACACGTGTGTGTGTCTGTGCGTGTGTACGTGTGTGTCTGTGTGTGTGTGTGTACACTGTGTGTGTGTCTGTGTGTGTGTGTGATAGTGTAGTGGTTAGCGCTGCGCTATGAACCTGGCGACCCGAGTTTGATTCCCGCTCACAGCCACCACCACCAGTGACGATTATCTGAACCGGTCCTGGACCTCCCCTAGGTCGACTCAGCCTGAAATGAGTACCTGGTGCAGTGTGTAAACATCGCTAGCACTGGGAGAGAGACAAAGGCGGCCGGGCGTGGTGCTGGCCACCCACCCCCTCTGTGTGTGCCACAGTGCCGGTAGCCTTCATAGGTGGTGGTAGCTAACAGCACTTGCCCCTACAGCCTAGAGGCTACCTGGGGGAGCTTTGTCTGTGTGTGTGCATCATAGGTGGTGCTACTCGCCACTAGCAGCACTTGCCCCTACAGCCCTGCTAGAGGCTACCTGGGGGAGCTTTGTCTGTGTGTGTGCATCATAGGTGGTGCTACTCGCCACTAGCAGCACTTGCCCCTACAGCCCTGCTAGAGGCTATCTGGGGGAGCTTTGTCTGTGTGTGTGCATCATAGGTGGTGCTACTCGCCACTAGCAGCACTTGCCCCTACAGCCCTGCTAGAGGCTACCTGGGGGAGCTTTGTCTGTGTGTGTACATCATAGGTGGTGCTACTCGCTACTAGCAGCACTTGCCCCTACAGCGCTGCTAGAGGCTACCTGGGGGAGCTTTGTGTGTGTAGGGCCAGGAGCTGGAGATGGAGTGGGCCCGGCTGGTGCAGCAGAAAGCGGCGCTGGAGGAGCTGGAGGAGCAGCGCAGAGAGAACCAGCGGAGGAGGGAGAGGCAGCAGCACGGGTGGACTACAGCTCACCCGCTCACTCACTCAACCACTCACTCACTCACTCAACCACTCACTCACTCGCTCACCCGCTCACTCACCCGCTCACTCACTCGCTCGCTCACTCACTCGCTCGCTCACTCACTCGCTCACTCACTCGCTCACTCACTCGCTCACCGTGTGTGTTTGTGTGTGACCATGTGACCGTGTGTGTTTGTGTGTGACCGTGTGTGTTTGTGTGTGACCGTGTGTGCCTGTGTGTGACCGTGTGTGACTGTGTGTGCGTGTGTGTGACCGTGTGTGCCTGTGTGTGACGGTGTGTGACCGTGCGTGCCTGTGTGTGACCGTGTGTGCCTGTGTGTGCCTGTGTGTGCCTGTGTGTGATGGTGTGTTTGTGTGTGTTTGTGTGTGTTTGTGTGTGACTGTGTGTGCCTGTGTGTGACCGTGTGTGCCTGTGTGTGACCGTGTGTGCCTGTGTGTGACCGTGTGTGCCTGTGTGTGACGGTGTGTGACCGTGCGTGCCTGTGTGTGACCGTGTGTGCCTGTGTGTGCCTGTGTGTGCCTGTGTGTGACGGTGTGTTTGTGTGTGTTTGTGTGTTTGTGTGTGTTTGTGTGTGACCGTGCGTGCCTGTGTGTGACCGTGTGTGCCTGTGTGTGACGGTGTGTTTGTGTGTGTTTGTGTGTGACCGTGTGTGCCTGTGTGTGACCGTGTGTGACGGTGTGTGACCATGTGTGTTTGTGTGTGACCGTGTGTGTTTGTGTGTGTTTGTGTGTGACCGTGTGTGTTTGTGTGTGTTTGTGTGTGACCATGTGTGTTTGTGTGTGACCGTGTGTGTTTGTGTGTGACCGTGTGTGTTTGTGTGTGTTTGTGTGTGACCATGTGTGTTTGTGCGTGCTTGTGTGTGACCGTGTGTGTTTGTGTGTGACCATGTGTGTTTGTGTGTGTTTGTGTGTGACCATGTGACCGTGTGTGTTTGTGTGTGACCATGTGTGTTTGTGTGTGACCATGTGTGTTTGTGCGTGCTTGTGTGTGACCGTGTTTGTTTGTGTGTGACCGTGTGTGTTTGTGCGTGCTTGTGTGTGACCGTGTGTGTTTGTGTGTGACCGTGTGTGTTTGTGTGTGACCGTGTGTGTTTGTGTGTGACCATGTGACCGTGTGTGTTTGTGTGTGACCATGTGTGTTTGTGTGTGTTTGTGTGTGACCGTGTGTGTTTGTGTGTGTTTGTGTGTGACCATGTGTGTTTGTGTGTGACCGTGTGTGTTTGTGTGTGACCGTGTGTGTTTGTGTGTGTTTGTGTGTGACCATGTGTGTTTGTGCGTGCTTGTGTGTGACCGTGTGTGTTTGTGTGTGACCATGTGTGTTTGTGTGTGTTTGTGTGTGACCATGTGTGTTTGTGTGTGACCATGTGTGTTTGTGCGTGCTTGTGTGTGACCGTGTGTGTTTGTGTGTGACCGTGTGTGTTTGTGTGTGACCGTGTGTGTTTGTGTGTGACCATGTGACCGTGTGTGTTTGTGTGTGACCATGTGTGTTTGTGTGTGTTTGTGTGTGACCGTGTGTGTTTGTGTGTGCTTGTGTGTGACCGTGTGTGTTTGTGTGTGACCGTGTGTGTTTGTGTGTGACGATGTGACCGTGTGTGTTTGTGTGTGACCATGTGTGTTTGTGTGTGTTTGTGTGTGACCGTGTGTGTTTGTGTGTGACCATGTGACCGTGTGTGTTTGTGTGTGACCATGTGTGTTTGTGTGTGACCATGTGACCGTGTGTGTTTGTGCGTGCCTGTGTGTGACCGTGTGTGTTTGTGTGTGACTATGTGTGTTTGTGTGTGTTTGTGTGTGACCGTGTGTGTTTGTGTGTGACCATGTGACCGTGTGTGTTTGTGCGTGCCTTTGTGTGACCGTGTGCGACCGTGTGTGTTTGTGTGTGTTTGTGTGTGACCGTGCGTGCCTGTGTGTGATCGTGTGTGACCGTGTAACTGTGTGTGCCTGTGTGTGACCGTGCGTGCCTGTGTGTGCCTGTGTGTTTGTGTGTGCCTGTGTGTGACCGTGTGTGACCGTGTGTGACCGTGTGTGCCTGTGTGTTTGTGTGTGACCGTGCGTGCCTGTGTTTGTGTGTGTTTGTGTGTGTTTGTGTGTGACCGTGTGTGCCTGTGTGTGACCGTGTGTGACCGTGTGTGACCGTGTGTGACTGTGTGTTTGTGTGTGTTTGTGTTTGTGTGTGTTTGTGTTTGTGTGTGTTTGTGTTTGTGTGTGTTTGTGTGTGACCGTGTGTGCCTGCAGGCATTTCCTAGCAAGCCAATACAAGGCCCAGATGAGGAGGAGAACGCAGCAGAAACAGCAGGAGCTGGTGACACACACACAGACACACACACGTACACACATAAACACACACACACACACTAACACATATACACATACACAACAACCGCCATTCGCCACTAAGTGGCGGTGATGTCACCACGACGCTTGTGCCAGGCTATGTGCACCCTGAGGCCACGTGAAGTGTCGAACGCCCGCTGGCAGGAGGTCACGGGGCAGACCCAGCAGGTGCCACGGGTGGACTGACTGAGATGACTGGCTGATGCACCACCTGTGCCCCCTACTGTGCCAACCTGCTGCGCTTTAGCCACCCGGCGCTCCGCTCGTTGTTGTGAGCGTCGCTCCTCCGCCCTCCGTTGTTGTTGGAGGGCGACTGCCTCCAACTGCCCAGTAGCATCCTTCACGAGCCTCCTCCACAGAGGCCGATCTTGACACCACTGGTACCGGTCATCGGCAAGTCCACTCAGCTCCACGTCCTCCTGTACCACATCACTCCATCTCTTCTCTAGCCCGTGCCGCGCCCGTTTATCCCTCTCGATCCGGCTGAACAAAAGCTGTTTCGGCATGCGGTGGCTGGGCATGCGGGCTACATGACCCAGCCATCGCAGCCTTGCCTGCCGGAGGAGCTCACCGATGGGACCTTGCCCAGATCTTTCAAGGATTTGTGAGCTCCTCACACAATCCAGCCTGGTTAAACCCAGGATGGATCGTAGGCAGGCCAGCCTAAATGTTTCCAACCGGCGAAGATGCTCCATTAAGGGGGTCCACGTTTCGCAAGTGTAGAGAAGGGAGGGAATGACCGTGGCCGAGAAGACCTGAAGCTTAGTGCGGAGCGACAGACCAGGTAGCTTCCACACAGCGTTACGCAACCGATGAAAAGATATTGCCGCTCGACTGATTCGGAGTGAGACCTCTGCTGTTAAATTGGAGCCGGTCATGAGCACACTGCCCAGGTATGGGAAACTCTCCACTCTCTCCACAACTGCCCCATTACCGATTGGGAGTTGTGGGGATGGAGTGTCCGATGGTACAAAATACCCAGGTAGGTGCTTAGTTTTGGTGGGGCTGATGGTAAGGCCCCACCTCTTAGTGGCACGCTCCAGTCTCAGCAGCAGCGTCTCTAACTCCTCCTCTGAATGAGCAGCTATTACCAAATCATCGGCATACACAATGTGGTTGAGCAATAGGGTGCCGTCCCTTGACTGCACCTGGGCATCGATCGGCCTCCCATTATATCTGTACCAAATGGAAATTCCTCCAGTACAGCTATTGAAGGCTTCACGAAGTACGTGGTGAAAATAGATGTTAAATAATGTGGGAGCCAGAGCACATCCCTGTCGCACCCCAAGATGTACAGGGAATGGCTCTGACTCCCAGCCACGCAGTTTTACCCGGGCCCGCTCACCATCATGAAGGTCCTTAATGAGCGTGAGCAGAAGGTCAGGGACTCCGAAAGCACGAAGAACAACCCAGAGCCCAGGCCTACTGATGGGATCATAGGGCTTGACCAGGTCAATAAAGCAGAGATGTAGGTCTTGTTGGAATTCCCTACACCTCTGTTGTAGCAGACGGACAGAAAATATGGCATCTGTGCAGGACCGCCCTTTCCTGAAACCGCATTGGGGCTCCGCAAGCCTCTCCTCAGCGTGCCTGGCAAGGCAATGTTGAATAATCCTTGCCAGGACTTTTGCCGGCACACTGAGGAGTGAGATGCCCCTGTAGTTGTTACAGTCTGTGCGGTCCCCCTTCTTAAAGAGGGGGACCACAAGGGCATCTTTCCAATCCTGCAGAGCCCATCCAGTGGTCCAGACTGTTGTTATGTCATATAGGGCAGTCTGTGCACAAACGCCACCCTCCCTCAGCATTTCGCTTGGGAGATCATCTCTGCCTGGTGCCTTTCCTGGTCTCAGACTCCGGATCACCTTCAATACTTCCTCAGCAGATGGCACCTCAGACAGCCACTCACAGGGGGTGACGTCTTCCAAAGTCACGTAGAATGAGAATAAAATAATAAATTGATAAAATAAAATAACACAATAATATTCTCACGACGTTTCGGCCACAACACAAGCGGCCTTCATCAGGTGAAGGGACGAGACTGTCTGGTAGGACAGCGCTGGAGTGAAAGAGCCACGTTCAGATCACGACCTTTAAGCTGTGTGAGAGGAACAAAGAGCCCTCAACTTCAGCACCACGGATAGCTACGGGCCCCGTTCAGACGGACGCTTTAAATCGATGTTTTCCATGTCGAGGGATTTCCCCTCCCCCAGGACTTTACAGAAACGCTCAGCAAATCTGCAAACCTGTTCCTGAGGGTCGGAGATTGGATCACCGTTTTTCCCGTAATGATGGTAATAGGTGTGGCGCTGCAGGTTACTTTTTTGATGGAGTTAATTATGGATTTGTGATCACGGGCCATTGAGGCCTGTTGCTTTTTCTCAACCATCCTGAACACCTCCTCTGTCAGCCAGGGTATCTGGGGAGGTCTGGACCGCGTACCCAAAGCAGCCATTGCAGCTGCCTAAGTCACAGTCCTAAACCTCACCCATTTACCCTCGACATCAGGAGGAGTGGGGGACGATGCCAACCTCAGCCGCAAGCGATGATGAAATTCTCTCTTGCAACTTTCATCAGATAACTGAGACCAAGGCCACCTTATATTTGAATGGGTTCCTGGGTGTACACCCACCACCGGAGTGGAAAAATGGTAGGCACATCTTACAGATGACAAGTCGATGGTCAGAGGGCAGATCAGCTCCACGGTAGGCCCTGGTGTCAATGACATGTGCCCGTATCCGCTGTTCCATCACTATGTAGTCCAGCAGATGTTCTTGCTTGGACCCGGCATGCATCCATGATGTGTGGATGCGCCGATGCCGGAACAGCGTGTTGGTAATTACAAGCCCATGGGCTGCACACAAACTAGCAGCCTCCTGCCATTGTTATTGAGCTGATCTGGCCCATGCCTTCCAATTACTCCAGACCAGGTGCCAGCATCATGACCAACTCGGGCATTGAAGTCACCCAACAAGATGACTCTATTCCGAGGGGCCACTTTAGCCAGCACCTGTGACAGGAGGTCATAGAAGGCATCTGACTCATCGGCCTTGCCTGCATCCTTCCACGGATGTTCGTCTTCGGTGGGGGCATAAGTAACCACGACCACCACTCCTCGCCTCCAGTTGATGGGAAGGCGAGCCCAAAGTAGCCTGGGGCTTACAGCTTCCCACACCTCACCGCCACGCTCCCACGCCCCCTTCATTCTTTTGTTCAGATGAAGAGCCACTCCCTGTTGTTTGGCAGTCTGCTGCCCCGAGTAGAGGACTGTCCACCCCTCACGGTGGCAGGAGCCAGAACCGGTCCACCGGACCCTCCTGAATGCCGCAGAGATCCAGGCGGTACCGGTCCAGCTCCCGACAGAGGAGCGGCAGCCTCTCCTCCGCAGTGAGCGTTCGAACATTCCACGTGGCCACACGAAGTGGCTTTTCGTAGTTTCTGGAGGAGCCCCGAGGTTAAAGATTCAATCTCCTGGCTCCG
>NW_022638195.1:140000-157500 GCF_010993605.1 Petromyzon marinus
TGGTGGTGAGGGTGGTGGTGGTGGTGGAGCTCATAGACTCATTCTACCGGTGGGTGGTGGTGGTGAGGGTGGTGGTGAGGGTGGTGGTGAGGGTGGTGGTGGTGGTGGTGAGGGTGGTGGTGGTGAGGGTGGTGGTGAGGGTGGTGAGGGTGGTGGTGGTGCTCATAGACTCATTCTACCGGTGGGTGGTGGTGGTGAGGGTGGTGAGGGTGGTGAGGGTGGTGGTGAGGGTGGTGGTGGTGGTGAGGGTGGTGGTGAGGGTGGTGGTGGTGGTGGTGAGGGTGGTGGTGGTGGTGAGGGTGGTGGTGAGGGTGGTGGTGAGGGTGGTGGTGCTCATAGACTCATTCTACCGGTGGGTGGTGGTGGTGAGGGTGGTGGTGAGGGTGGTGGTGAGGGTGGTGGTGCTCATAGACTCATTCTACCGGTGGGTGGTGGTGGTGAGGGTGGTGGTGAGGGTGGTGGTGAGGGTGGTGGTGCTCATAGACTCATTCTACCGGTGGGTGGTGGTGGTGAGGGTGGTGAGGGTGGTGAGGGTGGTGGTGAGGGTGGTGGTGGTGGTGGTGGTGAGGGTGGTGGTGAGGGTGGTGGTGGTGGTGGTGCTCATAGACTCATTCTACCGGTGGGTGGTGGTGGTGGTGAGGGTGGTGAGGGTGGTGAGGGTGGTGGTGCTCATAGACTCATTCTACTGGTGGGTGGTGGTGAGGGTGGTGAGGGTGGTGGTGGTGGTGGTGGTGAGGGTGGTGATGGTGAGGGTGGTAGTGGTGAGAGTGGTGGTGGTGAGAATAGTGGTGGTGGTGAGGGTGGTGATGGTGAGGGTGGTGGTGAGAGTGGTGGTGGTGGTGGTGGTTGTGAGGGTGGTGGTGAGGGTGGTGGTGAGGGTGGTGGTGGTGAGAGTGGTGGTGGTGGTGAGGGTGGTGGTGAGGGTGGTGATGGTGAAGGTGATGGTGAGGGTGGTGAGGGTGATGGTGAGGGTGGTGGTGAGGGTGGTGGTGTTGCTCTTTGGTTCTTCATATATAGTCACGTCGGTAATAAAATAATAAAAATAATAATAAATCACGACGTTTCGATCGCACCACAAGCGGTCGTCCTCGGGCGGAAAAAAAAATAATCCAGCAGTGGAACTGCTGAACCAGCGAGAGAGCCGCTACAACGAGACGTTATATACGTGGTGATGGGCAAGCAGGCGGGGGGGGTCTCAGCTGGAAAGGGATTCCATCCCCGCTACAACGAGACGTTATATACGTGGTGATGGGCAAGCTAGGTGATGCCTGAGCTGGACAGGAATTCCATCCCCGCTACAACGAGACGTTATATACGTGGTCAAGGAGGTCAAGATGGCGCCGATGATGGCAGCCTCGGCCGGTTGGTGCGCCCTGTTTTGTCTTGTTTTGTCTTGAGAGGGGCTTGCTGTTCAACACACTCGTGCTGGTGAGAGAGGCCTGCTGTTCATCACACCCGTGCTGGTGAGAGAGGCCTGCTGTTTTGGGGCCTGCTGTTCATCACACCCGTGCTGGTGAGAGAGGCCTGCTGTTCAGTACACCCGTGTTGAGGGGCCTGCTGTTCAGCACACCCTTGCTGGTGAGAGAGGCCTGCTGTTCAACACACCCGTGCTGGTGAGAGGGGCCTGCTTTTCAGCACACCCGTGCTGGTGAGAGGGGCCTGCTGTTCAGCACACCCGTGCTGGTGAGAGAGGCCTGCTGTTCAGCTCACACGTGTTGAGGGGCCTGCTGTTCAGCACACCCGTGCTGGTGAGAGGGGCCTGCTGTTCATCACATCCGTGTTGGTGAGAGGGGCCTGTTGTTCATCACATCCGTGTTGGTGAGAGGGGCCTGTTGTTCAGCACACCGGTGCTGGTGAGAGAGGCCTACTGTTCAGCACACCCGTGTTGAGGGGCCTGCTGTTCAGCACACCCGTGCTGGTGAGAGGGGCCTGCTGTTCAACACACCCGTGCTGGTGAGAGGGGCCTGCTGTTCAACACACCCGTGCTGGTGAGAGGGGCCTGCTGTTCAACACACCCGTGCTGGTGAGAGGGGCCTGCTGTTCAACACACCCGTGCTGGTGAGAGGGGCCTGCTGTTCATCACACCCGTGCTGGTGAGAGAGGCCTACTATTCATCACACCCGTGCTGGTGTGAGGGGCGTGCTGTTCATCACCCCCGTGTGGGTGAGAGGGGCCTGCTGTTCACTCCCATGCTGGTGAGAGAGGCCTACTGTTCATCACACCCGTGTTGGTGAGAGGGGCCTGCTGTTCACCACTCCCATGCTGGTGAGAGGGGCCTACTGTTCAACACACCAGTGCTGGTGAGAGAGTCCTGCTGTTCAGCACACCCGTGCTGGTGCGAAGATGGCGCTGATGATGGTAGCCTCAGCCGGTCGGTGCGCCCTGTTTTGTCTTGTTTTGTCTGTCAATTCAGTGTTTTGCCAAGATTTTCGGAGTTCTCTAACAAGAGACGAACTTTTAAATATCAGGGAAACAACTCCTGTGGATTTAATTCCTACTTTTCTGCTTCCAGCGGCAGAATTAGTAGGCATTCTAGTCAATGCCGCGCTAGGCTTTGCTCAAGCAACGAAACGCCGCCCAAGGGGTAAACGGTCGGGGGCTCTAGTACGGCTACGCAGACGCGGGATCCGAACAGTGCTTCCGAGCTTTTTCCTCTCCAACGTACGTTCACTGTACAACAAAATGGATGAACTTCAGCTACTGATGGTAAAAAACAAAGACTTTCTTTCAGCTTCTGCATTGTGCTTCACGGAAACATGGCTGTGTGATTTGATTCCGGACACTTCGCTACAACTAGCAGGATTCCATCTTGTAAGATCGGATCGTGACATAGCACTCTCCGGCAAGACGAAAGGCGGTGGTATTTGTTTTTACATTAACAGTGGCTGGTGTGTAGATGTCACAGTGATTCTGCAACATTGTTCTCCACTCCTTGAATCAATTTTTATAACCTGTAAACCGTTTTACTCGCCTCGCGAGTTCGCGTCGCTCATTTTGGTCGGAGTTTATTTGCCGCCTTGTCCTCAGGTTAAAGAGGCCCAACGCATGCTCGCCGATCAGATTCTGAGTGTGGAGCGAGCAAATCCAGATTCGTTGGTTATCGTACTTGGCGACTTTAACAAAGGTAATCTCAGCCACGAACTCCCCAAATACATACAATTCATTAAATGCCCAACCAGAGAAGGGAACACTCTGGATCACTGCTACACTACAGTCAGTAGAGCCTACCACGCCGTCCCCCGAGCAGCACTAGGACACTCTGACCATGCCATGGTCCACCTGATTCCTGCATACAGGCAGAAACTAAAACTCTGTAAACCTGCTGTGAGGACATCTAAACAGTGGACCAGTGAGGCTGTGGAAGATTTGCGGGCGTGCTTAGACTGTACTGACTGGGATATGTTCACGACTGCTACCAATAGTCTGGATGAACTCACAGAGGCTGTGACGTCCTACATCAGCTTCTGTGAGGACTGCTGTATCCCAACACGTACCAGGGTGAACTTTAACAACAATAAGCCCTGGTTCTCAGCAAAGCTCAGAAGGTTGAGGTTGGAGAAGGAGGAAGCGTTTAGGAGTGGAGATAGAGACAGATTCAAGGAGTCGAAGAACAGGTTTAGCAAAGCGGTGAGAGAGGCTAAACGACTGTACTCAGAGAGACTAAAACACCAGTTCTCTACAAACGACGCTGCTTCTGTCTGGAGAGGGCTCAGGCAGATCACCAACTACAAACCCAGAGCCCCCCATACCACTAACGACTCCCACCTAGCCAACGACCTGAACGAGTTCTACTGTAGATTTGAAAGACAATTGGACTGTCCTGAACCACCCCTTCCAACCCAAGAGGCCCCATCCCCCACCAATACTACAGAGACGACTATCTCCTTTCAGGAGGGAGAAGTTAATAGACTTTTCAAGAGGCAGAATCCACGCAAAGCAGCCGGGCCGGACTCTGTCTCTCCAGCCACCCTCAGGCACTGCGCTGACCAGCTGTCTCCGGTGTTCACCAACATCTTTAACACCTCCCTGGAGACATGCCATGTACCAGCCTGTCTCAAGTCCTCCACCATCATCCCTGTGCCCAAAAAGCTAAGGCCAACAGGACTAAATGATTACAGACCGGTCGCCCTTACATCTGTGGTAATGAAGTCTTTTGAGCGCCTGGTCCTGGCACACCTCAAAGCCATCACAGACCCTCTCCTGGACCCCCTTCAGTTTGCCTACAGAGCCAACATGTCTGTGGATGATGCAGTTAACATGGCCCTCCACTTCACCCTACAGCATCTGGACGCCCCAGCATCCTACGCCAGGATCCTGTTTGTGGACTTCAGCTCTGCCTTCAACACCATCATCCCTGCCCTGC
The DNA here is from genome assembly GCF_010993605.1 of Petromyzon marinus. Lineage (NCBI taxonomy): Eukaryota > Metazoa > Chordata > Hyperoartia > Petromyzontiformes > Petromyzontidae > Petromyzon > Petromyzon marinus. Next base: position 144,364 of record NW_022638195.1, read on the forward strand.
TTCAGGACAAGCTCTTCCAGCTGAACGTGCCATACACCACCTGTAAATGGATCACAGACTTCCTGTCTGACAGGAAGCAGTGCGTTAAGCTGGGAACACAAGTCTCTGGCTCCAGGTCCATCAGCACCGGAACTCCTCAGGGCTGCGTCCTTTCCCCTCTGCTCTTCTCCCTGTATACTAACAGCTGCACCTCCAATCATCTGTTCGTCAAACTATTGAAGTTTGCGGATGACACCACCCTCATTGGGCTGATCTCTGGTGGGGATGAGTCTGACTATAGGTGGGAAGCTGACAATCTGGTGACCTGGTGTAGCCAGAACAACTTAGAGCTAAATGCTCTAAAGACAGTTGAGATGGTTGTGGACTTCAGGAAGAATACAGCACCACTCACCCCCATCACCCTGTTAGACTCCCCAGTCAAAATTGTAGAGTCCTTCCGCTTCCTGGGCACTATTCTCTCCCGGGACCTCAAGTGGGAATTGAACATCAGCTCCCTCACCAAGAAAGCTCAACAGAGGATGTACTTTCTACGGCAGCTGAAGAAATTCAACCTGCCAAAGACAATGATGGTGCAATTCTATACAGCGATCATTGAATCCATCCTCACCTCCTCCATAACCGTCTGGTACGCTGCTGCCACTGCCAAGGACAAGAGCAGACTGCAGCGTATCATCCACACTGCTGAGAAGGTAATTGCCTGCAATCTACCGACCCTCGAGGACCTGCACACGACAAGGTCTATGAGGCGAGCGAGGAAGATTATGGCCGATTTCTCCCACCCTGGACACTCTCTCTTTCAGCTACTCCCCTCCGGCAGAAGGCTTCGGTCCATCAGGACCAAAACCTCACGCCATAAAAACAGTTTCTTCCCATCTGCTGCTGGCCTGTTAAACAAGGCCAAGGGCTAACACTGTTTTTAACATTTGATCTACATAACGACACGTTGCTGATATTAACTATGTTTCCCTATTTGTATTTTTAAATTATATCTTAAAGCTATTTTATATTCGATATTTATTTAATTTTATATACTTCAGCCCCTTAGTGTTAGACTTTTAACCCTTATTATAGTAAGACTTGTTTAAAACTTATTTAAGATTTTAGATTCCTATATGTTGAATGTATGCACCATCCTGCCAAAGTAAATTCCGTGTCGGTGTGAACTTACATGGCGAATAAAACCCTTTCTGATTCTGGTGATGGGCAAGCAGGCGGTGCCTGAGCTGGAAAGGGATTCCATCTCCACTACAGCGAGACGTTATATACGTGGTGATGGGCCAGCAGGCGGTGCCTGAGCTGTACAAGGATTCCATCCCCGCTACAGCGAGACGTTATATACGTGGTGATGGGCGAGCAGGCGATGCCTGAGCTGGACAGGAATTCCATCCCCGCAATAACGAGACGTTATATTCGTGGTGATGGGCAAGCTAGGCGGTGCCTGAGCTGGACAGGAATTCCATCCCCGCACGCGAGCACGTCAGTTGTGTTAATGGGGGGAGATTAAGGAGAGAGAGATTGGGGAGAGAGAGATGAGCATGAAATGAGCTCCCGTCGCCGCTGAAGACTATCGCCCCCGCATACTCGCGCAGCAGCAGTGTCCATGGGATATTAGCGCTGTGTTGATGGGAGAGATTAGGCAGGGAGATTCGTGGATATCAGCGTCTGTGTGTAACACCAGCTGCGGCACGTGCACGCAAAATCCGTGATCTGACCCCATCTGTGAAGGATGTCATTCCTGAGATGCAATGCCCTCCTTAATCTCCCCCCATTAACACAACTGACGTGCTCGCGTGCGGGGATGGAATTCCTTTCCAGCTCAGGCACCGCCTGCTGGCCCATCACCACGTATATAATAACGTCTCGCTGTAGTGGAGATGGAATCCCTTTCCAGCTGAGACCCCGCCTGCTTGCCCATCACCACGTATATAACGTCTCGCTGTAGCGGGGATGGAATTCCTGTACAGCTCAGGCACCGCCTGCTGGCCCATCACCACGTATATAACGTCTCGTTGTAGCGGGGATGGAATCCCTGTACAGCTGAGACCCCGCCTGCTGGCCCATCACCACGTATATAATAACCTTGTTGTAGTGGGGATGGAATTCCTTTCCAGCTCAGGCACCGCCTGCTGGCCCATCACCACGTATATAACGTCTCGTAGTGAGGATGGAATTCCTGTCCAGCTGAGACACCGCCTGCTGGCCCATCACCACGTATATAACGTCTCGTTGTAGCGGGGATGGAATCCCTGTCCAGCTCAGGCATCGCCTAGCTTGCCCATCACCACGTATATAACGTCTCGCTGTAGCGGGGATGGAATTCCTTTCCAGCTGAGACCCCGCCTGCTTGACCATCACCACGTGTATAACGTCTCGCTGTAGCGGGGATGGAATTCCTTTCCAGCTGAGACCCCGCCTGCTTGACCATCACCACGTATATAATGTCTCGTAGCGTGGATGGAATCCCTGTCCAGCTCAGGCACCGCCTGCTGGCCCATCACCACGTATATAATGTCTCGTTGTAGCGGGGATGGAATCCCTGTACAGCTCAGGCACCGCCTGCTTGCCCATCACCACGTATATAATAACGTCTCGCTGTAGCGGGGATGGAATTGTTCGAAACGTCGTGATTTATTTTATTTTATTTCTACCAACTACATGATGACTTTGCCGATAGAACCAAAGAGTTTGTATTCCTCCAGTCACAAATGCTTCAAATGAAGATTAATGTTGTTGATGTTGTTGATGGTGATGATGATGTTGATGATGTAGATGGTGATGTTGTTGATGATGTAGATGGTGATGTTGTTGATGATGTAGATGGTGATGTTGTTGATGGTGATGTTGATGATGTTGCTGATGTAGATGGTGATGTTGTTGATGATGTAGATGGTGATGTTGTTGATGTAGATGGTGATGTTGTTGATGATGTTCATGGTGATGTTGTTGATGTTGTTGATGTTGTTGATGATGTTGATGATGTAAATGTTGATGTTGTTGAGGTTGTTATGAATGTTATTGATGTTGTTGATGTTGTTGATGTTGTTGTTGATGTTGTTATTGATGTTGTTGAGGATGTTATCAATGTTGTTGTTGATGTTGTTGTTATTGATGTTGTTGAGGATCTTATCAATGTTGTTGTTATTGATGTTGTTGAGGATGTTATCAATGTTGTTGTTGTTGTTATGAATGTTGTTGTTGATGTTGTTATTGATGTTGTTATTGATGTTGTTGAGGTTGTTATGAATGTTGTTGATGTTGTTGATGTTGTTATTGATGTTGTTGTGGATGTTATCAATGTTGTTGTTGTTATTGATGTTGTTATTGATGTTGTTGAGGATGTTATCAATGTTGTTGTTGGTGATGTTGTTGTTATTGTTGATGTTGTTGTTGTTGTTATTGTTGTTGATGTTGTTGAGGTTGTTATCAATGTTGTTGTTATTGATGTTGTTGAGGTTGTTATGAATGTTGTTGTTATTGATGTTGTTGTTGATGTTGTTGTTGATGTTGTTATTGATGTTGTTGAGGTTGTTATGAATGTTGTTGATGTTGTTGATGTTGTTGTTATTGTTGTTGTTGTTTGTTGATGTTGTTATTGATGTTGTTGAGGTTGTTATGAATGTTGTTGATGTTGTTGATGTTGTTGTTATTGTTGATGTTGTTGTTGATGTGCGGGCACAGTGAGGAGGCTCGCCGCGTGTGGGAGCAGCGTGAGGATGAGTGGCAGCGTGAGCAGCGAGCTCGCGACAAGCTCACACAGCAGGTGACACACACAGTGACACACACAGTGACACACACAGTGACACACACAGTGACACACACACACAGCAGGTTACACACACAGTGACACACACAGTGACACACACAGTGACACACACACAGTGACACACACACAGTGAGACACACACAGTGACACACACAGTGACACACACACACACAGTGACACACACAGTGACACACACAGTGACACACACACAGTGACACACACACAGCAGGTTACACACACAGTGACACACACAGTGACACACACAGTGACACACACAGTGACACACACACAGTGACACACACAGTGACACACACAGTGACACACACACACAGTGACACAGTGACACACACACACAGTGACACACACAGTGACACACACAGTGACACACACACAGTGACACACACAGTGACACACACACAGTGACACACACACAGTGACACACACAGTGACACACACAGTGACACACACACAGTGACACACACAGTGACACACACAGTGACACACACAGTGACACACACACAGTGACACACACAGTGACACACACACAGTGACACACACAGTGACACCCACACAGTGACACACACACAGTGACACACACAGTGACACACACAGTGACACACACACAGTGACACACACAGTGACACACAGTGACACACACACACACAGTGACACACACAGTGACACACACACACACAGTGACACACACAGTGACACACACAGTGACACACACACACAGTGACACACACACAGACACACACACAGTGACACACACAGTGACACACACACACAGTGACACACAGTGACACACACACACAGTGACACACACAGTGACACACACAGTGACACACACACACACACAGTGACACACACAGTGACACACACAGTGACACACACACAGTGACACACACAGTGACACACACACAGTGACACATACAGTTACACACACAGTGACACACACAGTGACACACACACAGTGACACACACAGCAGGTCACACACACAGTGACACACACAGTGACACACACAGTGACACACACACACACAGTGACACACACAGTGACACACACAGTGACACACACAGTGACACACACACACAGTGACACACACACAGACACACACACAGTGACACACACAGTGACACACACACACAGTGACACACACAGTGACACACACACACAGTGACACACACAGTGACACACACAGTGACACACACACACACAGTGACACACACAGTGACACACACAGTGACACACACACAGTGACACACACAGTGACACACACACAGTGACACATACAGTTACACACACAGTGACACACACAGTGACACACACACAGTGACACACACAGCAGGTCACACACACAGTGACACACACAGTGACACACACAGTGACACACAGTGACACACACAGTGACACACACACAGTGACACACACACAGTGACACACAGTGACACACACAGTGACACACACAGTGACACACACACACAGTGACACACACAGTGACACACACAGTGACACACACACACACAGTGACACACACACACAGTGACACACACAGTGACACACACACAGTGACACACACAGTGACACACACAGTGACACACACAGTGACACACACAGTGACACACACACACAGTGACACACACAGTGACACACACAGTGACACACACAGTGACACACACACACACAGTGACACACACAGTGACACACACAGTGACACACACACACAGTGACACACACAGTGACACACACAGTGACACACACACACACAGTGACACACACAGTGACACACACACAGTGACACACACAGTGACACACACAGTGACACACACACACAGTGACACACACAGTGACACACACAGTGACACACACACACAGTGACACACACAGTGACACACACACAGTGACACACACAGTGACACACACAGTGACACACACACACAGTGACACACACAGTGACACACACAGTGACACACACACAGTGACACACACAGTGACACACACAGTGACACACACACAGTGACACACACAGTGACACACACACACACAGTGACACACACAGTGACACACACAGTGACACACACACACAGTGACACACACAGTGACACACACAGTGACACACACACACAGTGACACACACAGTGTGACACACACAGTGACACACAGTGACACATACAGTGACACACACACAGTGACACACACACAGTGACACACACAGTGACACACACACAGCAGGTGACACACACAGTGACACACACAGTGACACACACAGTGACACACACACACACAGTGACACACACAGTGACACACACAGTGACACACCCACAGTGACACACACAGTGACACACACACAGTGACACACACAGTGACACACACACACAGTGACACACACAGTGACACACACAGTGACACACACACACACAGTGACACACACAGTGACACACACACAGTGACACACACAGTGACACACACAGTGACACACACACACAGTGACACACACAGTGACACACACAGTGACACACACACAGTGACACACACAGTGACACACACAGTGACACACACACAGTGACACACACAGTGACACACACAGTGACACACACACAGTGACACACACAGTGACACACACACACACAGTGACACACACAGTGACACACACACACAGTGACACACACAGTGACAACAACAACAACAACCGCCATTCGCCACTAAGTGGCGGTGACGTCACCACGACGCTTGTGCCAGGCTATGTGCACCCTGAGGCCACGTGAAGTGTCGAACGCCCGCTGGCAGGAGGTCACGGGGCAGACCCAGGTGCCACGGGTCGACTGACTGAGATGACTGGCTGATGCACCACCTGTGCCCCCTACTGTGCCAACCTGCTGTGCTTCAGCCACCCGGCGCTCCGCTCGCTGTTGTGAGCGTCGCTCCTCCGCCCTCCGTTGTTGTTGGAGGGCGACTGCCTCCAACTGCCCAGTAGCATCCTTCACGAGCCTCCTCCACAGAGGCCGATCTTGACACCGCTGGTACCAGTCATCGGCAAGTCCACTCAGCTCCACGTCCTCCTGTACCACATCACTCCATCTCTTCTCTAGCCCGTGCCGCGCCCGCTTAGCCCCCTCAATCTGGCCAAACAAAAGCTGTTTCGGCATGCTGTGGCTGGGCATGCGGGCTACATGACCCAGCCATCGCAGCCTTGCCTGCCGGAGGAGCTCACCGATGGGACCCTGCCCAGATCTTTCAAGGATTTGTGAGCTCCTCACACAATCCAGTCTGGTTAAACCCAGGATGGATCGTAGGCAGGCCAGCCTAAATGTTTCTAACCGGCGAAGATGTTCCATTAGGGGGGTCCACGTTTCGCAAGCGTAGAGAAGGGAGGGAATGACCGTGGCCGAGAAGACCTGAAGTTTAGTGCGGAGCGACAGACCAGGTAGCTTCCACACAGCGTTACGCAACCGATGAAAAGATATTGCCGCTCGACTGATTCGGAGTGAGACCTCTGCTGTTAAACTGGAGCCAGTCATAAGCACACTGCCCAGGTATGGGAAACTCTCCACTCTCTCCACAACTGCCCCATCACCGATTGGGAGTTGTGGGGGTGGAGTGTCCGATGGTACAAAATACCCAGGCAGGTGCTTAGTTTTGGTGGGGCTGATGGTAAGGCCCCACCTCTTAGTGGCACGCTCCAGTCTCAGCAGCAGCGTCTTCAACTCCTCCTCTGACTGAGCAGCTATTACCAAGTCATCAGCATACATAACGTGGTTGAGCAATAGGGAGCCATCCCTTGACCGCACCCGGGCATCGATTAGCCTCCCATTATATCTGTACCATATGGAGATTCCCCCGGTACAGCTATTGAAGGCTTCACGAACTACGTGGTCAAAATAGATGTTAAATAATGTGGGAGCCAGAGGACATCCCTGTCGCACCCCAAGGTGTACAGGGAATGGCTCTGACTCCCGGCCACGTAGTTTTACCCGGGCCCGCTCACCATCATGAAGGTCCTTAATGATCGTGAGCAGAGGGTCAGGTACTCCAAAAGCACGAAGAACGACCCAGAGCCCAGGCCTACTGATGGTATCATAGGCCTTGACCAGGTCAATAAAGCAGAGATGTAGGTCTTGTTGGAATTCCCTACACCTCTGCTGTAGCAGACGGACAGAAAATATGGCATCTGTGCAGGACCGCCCTTTCCTGAAACCACATTGGGGCTCCGCAAGCCTCTCCTCAGCGTGCCTGGCAAGGCGATGCTGAATAATCCTTGCCAGGACCTTTCCCGGCACACTGAGGAGTGAGATGCCCCTGTAGTTGTTACAGTCTGTGCGGTCCCCCTTCTTAAAAAGGGGGACCACCAGGGCATCCTTCCAATCCTGCGGAACCCGTCCAGTGGTCCAGACTGTTGTTATGATGTCATATAGGGCAGTCTGTGCACAAACGCCACCCTCCCTCAGCATTTCGCTTGGGAGATCATCTCTGCCCGCTGCCTTTCCTGGTCTCAGACTCCGTATCGCCTTCAATACTTCCTCAGCAGATGGCACCTCAGCCAGCCACTCACAGGGGGTGACTTCATCCAATATTTGAGGCACCGCAGCCTCAGCAGGGTCATCCTCACTTTGTGCCACGATGTTTTCCTGGCTGAGGGATTTTCCCTCCCCCAGGACCTCACAGAAATGCTCAGCAAATCTGCGAACCTGTTCCTGGGGGTCGGAAATTGGATCACCGTTTTTTCCCCTAACGATGGTAATAGGTGTGGCGCTGCAGGTTACTTTTTTGATGGAGTTAAATAGAGATTTGTGATCACGGGCCACTGAGGCAGACTCCATCTCCTCAGCAACCCGCGACCACCACCCATCCTTGCAGCGCCTCACGGCTCTCCGAACCTCCGAGCGAAGGCTGCGGTAAGCCTCCTCATTCTCTGAAGTTTAATTCGTAGTTTCGTGGTAATTAATTGAAGGTGGAGGGGTTACCAGCCCCTCGCACCCGTCCAGAGCCCCCGTTTAGCCCCCCCTCACACAGTGACACACACAGTGACACACACACACAGTGACACACACAGTGTGACACACACAGTGACACACAGTGACACACAGTGACACATACAGTGACACACACAGTGACACACACAGTGACACACACACAGCAGGTGACACACACAGTGACACACACAGTGACACACACAGTGACACACACACAGTGACACACACAGCAGGTTACACACACAGTGACACACACAGTGACACACACAGTGACACACACACACACACACAGTGACACACACAGTGACACACACAGTGACACACACAGTGACACACACACACAGTGACACACACAGTGACACACACAGTGACACACACACACAGTGACACACACAGTGACACACACACAGTGACACACACAGTGACACACACAGGGACACACACACACAGTGACACACACAGTGACACACACAGTGACACACACAGTGACACACACACACAGTGACACACACAGTGACACACACAGTGACACACACACACAGTGACACACACAGTGACACACACACAGTGACACACACAGTGACACACACAGTGACACACATACACAGTGACACACACAGTGACACACACAGTGACACACACACAGTGACACACACAGTGACACACACAGTGACACACACACACAGTGACACACACAGTGACACACACAGTGACACACACACAGTGACACACACAGTGACACACACAGTGACACACACACACAGTGACACACACAGTGACACACACACAGTGACACACACAGTGACACACACAGTGACACACACACACAGTGACACACACAGTGACACACACAGTGACACACACACACAGTGACACACACAGTGACACACACACAGTGACACACACAGTGACACACACACAGTGACACACACAGTGACACACACACAGTGACACACACACAGTGACACACACAGTGACACACACAGTGACACACAGTGACACACACACACAGTGACACACACAGTGACACACACACAGTGACACACACACAGTGACACACACAGTGACACACACAGTGACACACACACAGTGACACACACACAGCAGGTGACACACACAGTGACACACACACACAGTGACACACACAGTGACACACACAGTGACACATACAGTGACACACACACACAGTGACACACACACAGTGACACACACAGTGACACACACACAGTGACACACACACACAGTGACACACACAGTGACACACACACAGTTACACACACAGTGACACACACAGTGACACATACACACACACAGTGACACACACAGTGACACACACACACAGTGACACACACAGTGACACACACAGTGACACACAGTGACACACACAGTGACACACACACAGTGACACACAGTGACACACACAGTGACACACACAGTGACACACACACAGTGACACACAGTGACACACACAGTGACACACACACAGTGACACACACACAGTGACACACAGTGACACACACAGTGACACACACACACAGTGACACACACAGTGACACACACACAGTGACACACACAGTGACACACACACACAGTGACACACACAGTGACACACACACAGTGACATACAGTGACACACACAGTGACACACACAGTGACACACACAGTGACACACACACACACAGTGACACACACAGTGACACACACAGTGACACACACAGTGACACACACACACAGTGACACACACAGTGACACACACAGTGACACACACACACAGTGACACACACAGTGACACACACAGTGACACACACACACAGTGTGACACACACAGTTTGACACACACAGTGACACACAGTGACACACAGTGACACACACAGTGACACACACACAGTGACACACACAGTGACACACACACAGCAGGTGACACACACAGTGACACACACAGTGACACACACAGTGACACACACACACAGTGACACACACAGTGACACACACACAGTGACACACACAGTGACACACACACAGTGACACACACAGTGACACACACAGTGACACACACACACAGTGACACACACAGTGACACACACACAGTGACACACACAGTGACACACACAGTGACACACACACAGTGACACACACAGTGACACACACACAGTGACACACACACAGTGACACACACAGTGACACACACAGTGACACACACAGTGACACACACACAGTGACACAGTGACACACACACAGACACAGTGACACACACACAGTGACACACACAGTGACACACACACAGTGACACACACACAGTGACACACACACACAGTGACACACACAGTGACACACACACAGTGACACACACAGTGACACACACACACACAGTTACACACACAGTGACACACACAGTGACACACACACAGTGACACACACACAGTGACACACACACACACAGTGACACACACAGTGACACACACAGCAGGTGACACACACAGTGACACACACAGTGACACACACACAGTGACACACACAGTGACACACACACACACAGTGACACACACACACACACAGTGACACACACACAGTGACACACACAGTGACACACACAGTGACACACACACACACAGTGACACACACAGTGACACACACACACAGTGACACACACAGTGACACACACAGTGACACACACAGTGATACACAGTGACACACACACACACAGTGACACAGTGACACACACAGTGACACACACACACACACAGTGACACACACACACAGTGACACACACAGCAGGTGACACACACAGTGACACACACACACAGTGACACATACACACAGTGACACACACAGTGACACACACAGTGACACACACACACACAGTGACACACACAGTGACACACACAGTGACACACACAGTGACACACACACACAGTGACACACACAGTGACACACACACAGTGACACACACACAGTGACACACACACACAGTGACACACACACACAGTGACACACACAGTGACACACACACAGTGACACACACACAGTGACACACACACACACAGTGACACACACACACACAGTGACACACACAGTGACACACACACAGTGACACATAGTGACACACACACAGTGACACACACAGTGACACACACACAGTGACACACACACAGTGTACACACACACACACAGACACACACAGTGACACACACAGTGACACACACAGTGACACACACACAGTGACACACACAGTGACACACACACACAGTGTACACACACACACAGACACACACAGTGACACACACAGTGACACACACATACAGTGACACACACAGTGACACACACAGACACACACACAGCAGGTGACACACACAGACACACACAGACATACACAGACACACACAGTGACACACACACACACAGTGACACACACACACACACAGTGACACACACACACAGTGAGACACACACACACAGTGACACACACACACACAGTGACACACACAGACACACACACAGCAGGTGACACACACAGACACACACAGACATACACAGACACACACAGTGACACACACACACACAGTGACACACACACACACACACAGTGACACACACACACACAGTGACACACACACACACAGTGACACACACACACACAGTGACACACACACACACAGTGAGACACACACAGTGACACACACACACACAGCAGGTGACACACACACACAGTGACACACACAGTGACACACACAGTGACACAGACACACACACACAGTGACACACACACACACACAGTGACACACACACAGCAGGTGACAACAACAACAACAACCGCCATTCGCCACTAAGTGGCGGTGACGTCACCACGACGCTTGTGCCAGGCCATGTGCACCTTGAGGCCACGTGAAGTGTCAAACGCCCACGGGCTAAGATGACTGAGATGACTGGCTGATGCACCACCTGTGCCCCCTACTGTGCCAACCTGCTGTGCTTTAGCCACCCGGCGCTCCGCTCGTTGTTGTGAGCGTCGCTCCTCCGCCCTCCGTTGTTGTTGGAGGGCGACTGCCTCCAGTAGCCTCAGGGTGCACCTAGCCTGGCACTGCCCAGTAGCAGCGTCCTTCACGAGCCTCCTCCACAGAGGCCGATCTTGACACCGCTGGTACCAGTCATCTGCAAGTCCACTCAGCTCCACGTCCTCCTGTACCACATCACTCCATCTCTTCTCTAGCCCGTGCCGCGCCCGCTTAGCCCCCTCAATCCGGCCGAACAAAACAAAACCCCCTACCTCCTCGCGGTGCCGGACGGGCAACTCTGTCGTGGACAGTGCTGTGGGGGGAGATCCAATTTTGATTGGCTCCTCCCCTCATGGCGTCTGTGTCCACCACAGGGGCTAAACGGGGGCTCTGGACGGGTGCAAGGGGCTG
>NW_022638195.1:162500-220841 GCF_010993605.1 Petromyzon marinus
ATGTTAGTAATGTTAGTGATGTTGTGAGTGATGGTAGTGATGTTAGTGATGTTGTTAGTGATGTTGTTAGTGATGTTTTTAGTGATGTTAGTGATGTTAGTGATGGTACTGATGATGTTAGTGATGTTAGTGATGTTGTAAGTGATGGTAGTGATGTTAGTGATGTTGTTAGTGATGTTAGTGATGTTTTAGTGATGTTAGTGATGGTAGTGATGGTACTGATGATGTTAGTGATGTTGTTAGTGATGTTAGTGATGGTAATGTTGTTAGTGATGATAGTGATGGTGATAGTGATGTTAGTGTTGATAGTGATGTTAGTGATGTTAGTGATGTTGATAGTGATGTTAGTGATGTTAGTGATGGTGATAGTGATGTTAGTGATGTTAGTGATGTTGTTAGTGATGTTGTTAGTGATGTTAGTGATGTTGTTAGTGATGTTGTTAGTGGTGATGTTAGTGATGTTGTTAGTGATGTTATTGATGGTAGTGATGGTGATAGTGATGTTAGTGATGTTAGTGATGGTGATAGTGATGTTGTTAGTGATGTTAGTGATGGTGATAGTGATGTTAGTGATGTTGTTAGTGATGTTAGTGATGTTAGTGATGATGTTAGTGATGTTAGTGATGGTAGTGATGTTAGTGATGTTAGTGTTGTTAGTGATGTTAGTGATGGTGATAGTGATGTTGTTAGTGATGTTAGTGATGTTGTTAGTGATGTTAGTGGTGATGTTAGTGATGGTGATAGTGATGTTAGTGATGTTGTTAGTGTTTTTAGTGATGTTGTTAGTGATGATGTTAGTGTTGTTAGTGATGTTAGTGATGTTGTTAGTGATGTTAGTGATGTTAGTGATGTTGTTAGTGATGTTAGTGATGGTGATAGTGATGTTAGTGATGTTGTTAGTGTTTTTAGTGATGTTGTTAGTGATGATGTTAGTGTTGTTAGTGATGTTAGTGATGTTGTTAGTGATGTTAGTGATGTTAGTGATGTTGTTAGTGATGTTAGTGATGGTGATAGTGATGTTAGTGATGTTGTTAGTGTTTTTAGTGATGTTGTTAGTGATGATGTTAGTGTTGTTAGTGATGTTAGTGATGTTGTTAGTGATGTTGTTAGTGTTTTTAGTGATGTTGTTAGTGATGATGTTAGTGTTGTTAGTGATGTTAGTGATGTTGTTAGTGATGTTGTTAGTGATGTTAGTTATGTTAGTGATGTTAGTGATGTTGTTAGTGATGTTGTTAGTGATGTTAGTGATGTTGTTAGTGATGGTGATAGTGATGTTAGTGATTATGTTAGTGATGTTGTTAGTGATGTTAGTGATGGTAATGTTGTTAGTGGTGTTAGTGATGGTGATAGTGATGATGTTAGTGATGTTAGTGTTGTTAGTGATGTTAGTGATGTTGTTAGTGATGTTAGTGATGATGTTAGTGTTGTTAGTGATGTTGTTAGTGATGATAGTGATGTTAGTGATGATAGTGATGTTAGTGATGTTATTGATGATAGTGATGTTAGTGATGTTAGTGATGATAGTGATGATGTTAGTGATGGTGATAGTGATGTTAGTGATGTTAGTGATGATGTTAGTGATGTTGTTAGTGATGTTAGTGATGTTAGTGATGGTGATAGTGATGTTAGTGATGTTAGTGATGATGTTAGTGATGTTAGTGATGTTGTTAGTGATGTTGTTAGTGATGGTCTTAGTGATGTTGTTAGTGATGGTGATAGTGATGTTAGTGATGATAGTGATGTTAGTGATGTTAGTGATGATGTTGTTAGTGATGGTGATAGTGATGTTAGTGATGGTGATAGTGATGGTGATAGTGATGTTAGTGATGTTGTTAGTGATGATAGTGATGTTAGTGATGTTAGTGATGATAGTGATGTTAGTGATGTTAGTGATGTTAGTGATGATGTTAGTGATGGTGATAGTGATGTTAGTGATGGTGATAGTGATGTTAGTGATGATGTTAGTGATGGTAGTGATGTTAGTGATGTTGTTAGTGATGTTAGTGATGTTGTTAGTGATGTTGTTAGTGATGTTGTTAGTGATGATAGTGATAGTGATGTTAGTGATGTTAGTGATGTTGTTAGTGATGTTGTTAGTGATGTGTTAGTGATGTTAGTGTTGTTGTTAGTGATGGTGATAGTGATGTTAGTGATGGTGATAGTGATGTTAGTGTTGTTAGTGATGTTAGTGATGTTGTTAGTGATGTTGTTAGTGATGTTCGTGTTGTTGTGTTTCTCCTCCCAGTCGTTCCTTCGTCCAAGGAGCGCCTGGACCTGACGGGATGCTGGCACTGGGATTTACAGAATTCCCAACCCTCATCCTGACATTCCCATCTCTCGTCCCAAAATTCCCAACTCTCACACCAGAATTCCTGAATCTCACCCCAGAATTCCCAACTCCCATCCCAGAATTCCCAACTCACATCCCGGAATTCCCAACTCCCATCCCAGAAATCCCAACTCCCACACCAGAATTCCTCAACTCTCACACCAGAATTCCCAACTCCCATCTCAGAAATCCCAACTCTCACACCAGAATTCCAAACTCTGATCCAAGATTACCAGAATTCCCAACTCCGACACCAAATTCCCAACTCCCATCCCAGAATTCCCAACTCCGACACCAAAATTCCCAACTCCCATCCCAGAATTCCCAACTCCCATCCCAGAAATCCCCAACTCCGACACCAGAATTCCCAACTCTGATCCAAGATTATCAGAATTCCCAACTCCCATCCCAGAATTCCCAACTCCCACACCAGAATTCCTCAACTCCCATCTCAGAAATCCCAACTCTCACACCAGAATTCCCAACTCTGATCCAAGATTATCAGAATTCCCAACTCCGACACCAGAATTCCCAACTCTCATCCCAGAATTCCCAACTCCCATCCCAGAAATCCCAATTCCCACACCAGAATTCCCAACTCTGATCCAAGAATTCCCAACTCCCATCCCAGAATTCCCAACTCCCATCCCAGAATTCCTAACTCCCATCCCAGAATTCCCAACTCACATCCCAGAATTCCCAACTCCCACACCAGAAATCCCCAACTCTCACACCAGAATTCCCAACTCTGATCCAAGAATTCCCAACTCTGATCCCATAATTCCCAACTCCCATCCCAGAAATCCCAACTCCCATCCCAGAAATCCCAACTCTCACACCAGAATTCCCAACTCTGATCCAAGAATTCCCAACTCCCATCCCAGAATTCCCAACTCCCATCCCAGAATTCCCAACTCACATCCCAGAATTCCCAACTCCCACACCAGAAATCCCCAACTCTCACACCAGAATTCCCAACTCTGATCCAAGAATTCCCAACTCTGATCACAGAATTCCCAACTCCCATCCCAGAATTCCCAACTCCCATCCCAGAAATCCCAACTCCCATCCCAGAAATCCCAACTCTCACACCAGAATTCCCAACTCTGATCCAAGAATTCCCAACTCCCATCCCAGAATTCCCAACTCCCATCCCAGAATTCCTAACTCCCATCCCAGAATTCCCAACTCACATCCCAGAATTCCCAACTCCCACACCAGAAATCCCCAACTCTCACACCAGAATTCCCAACTCTGATCCAAGAATTCCCAACTCTGATCCCAGAATTCCCAACTCCCATCCCAGAAATCCCAACTCCCATCCCAGAAATCCCAACTCTCACACCAGAATTCCCAACTCTGATCCAAGAATTCCCAACTGTCATCGTGACCGTGCGTGATTGTTTGTGTTTGTTGTTGTGTTTGTTGTTGTGTGTTTTGTTTTGGTGAGGTTCGTTAATTTATAAAGTGCCTGATTATGGTTACGGATGGCTTACAGTGTGGTGGTGGTAGTGGTGTAGTCTTTAACATCACCACTGGGGAGAGACAAAGGCGGTCGTGCGGGCGTGGTGCTGGCCAGCCACCCCTTCTGTGTGTGCCACAGCCTTCATAGCAGCACTTGCCCCTACAGCCCTGCTAGAGGCTACCTGGGGGAGCTTTGTCTGTGTGTGTACATCATAGGTGGTGCTACTCGGAGGGAGTGAGATGGAACAGATGGAGATTAGTCCACACACGGGGTAGAAGGGAGTGAGATGGAACAGATGGAGATTAGTCCACCCACGGTGTTAGAAGGGAGCGAGATGGAACAGATGGAGATTAGTCCACACACGGTGTAGAAGGTGGAGTGAGATGGAACAGATGGAGATTAGTCCACACACTGTGTTAGAAGGGAGTGAGATGGAACAGATGGAGATTAGTCCACACACGGTGTAGAAGGTGGAGTGAGATGGAACAGATGGAGATTAGTCCACACACGGGGTAGAAGGGAGTGAGATGGAACAGATGGAGATTAGTCCACACACGGTGTAGAAGGGAGTGAGATGGAACAGATGGAGATTAGTCCACACACGGTGTTAGAAGGTGGAGTGAGATGGAACAGATGGAGATTAGTCCACACACGGTGTAGAAGGGAGTGAGATGGAACAGATGGAGATTAGTCCACACACGGTGTAGAAGGGAGTGAGATGGAACAGATGGAGATTAGTCCACTCACGGGGTAGAAGGTGGAGTGAGATGGAACAGATGGAGATTAGTCCACACACGGTGTAGAAGGGAGTGAGATGGAACAGATGGAGATTAGTCCACACACGGTGTAGAAGGGAGTGAGATGGAACAGATGGAGATTAGTCCACACACGGTGTTAGAAGGGAGTGAGATGGAACAGATGGAGATTAGTCCACACACGGTGTAGAAGGGAGTGAGATGGAACAGATGGAGATTAGTCCACACACGGTGTAGAAGGTGGAGCAAGATGGAACAGATGGAGATTAGTCCACTCACGGTGTAGAAGGGAGTGAGATGGAACAGATGGAGATTAGCCCACACACGGTGTAGAAGGGAGTGAGATGGAACAGATGGAGATTAGTCCACACACGGTGTAGAAGGGAGTGAGATGGAACAGATGGAGATTAGTCCACACACGGTGTTAGAAGGGAGCGAGATGGAACAGATGGAGATTAGTCCTCTCACGGTGTAGAAGGGAGTGAGATGGAACAGATGGAGATTAGTCCACACACGGTGTTAGAAGGGAGTGAGATGGAACAGATGGAGATTAGTCCACACACGGGGTAGAAGGGAGTGAGATGGAACAGATGGAGATTAGTCCACACACAGTGTAGAAGGGAGCGAGATGGAACAGATGGAGATTAGTCCACACACGGTGTAGAAGGTGGAGTGAGATGGAACAGATGGAGATTAGACCACACACGGTGTTAGAAGGGAGTGAGATGGAACAGATGGAGATTAGTCCACACACGGGGTAGAAGGTGGAGTGAGATGGAACAGATGGAGATTAGTCCACACACGGTGTTAGAAGGGAGTGAGATGGAACAGATGGAGATTAGTCCCCTCACGGTGTTAGAAGGGAGTGAGATGGAACAGATGGAGATTAGTCCACACACGGTGTAGAAGGTGGAGTGAGATGGAACAGATGGAGATTAGTCCACACACGGTGTTAGAAGGGAGTGAGATGGAACAGATGGAGATTAGTCCACAGACGGGTAGAAGGGAGTGAGATGGAAGAGATGGAGATTAGTCCACACATGGTGTTAGAAGGGAGTGAGATGGAACAGATGGAGATTAGTCCACACACGGTGTAGAAGGTGGAGTGAGATGGAACAGATGGAGATTAGTCCACACACGGTGTTAGAAGGGAGTGAGATGGAACAGATGGAGATTAGTCCACACACGGTGTATAAGGGAGTGAGATGGAACAGATGGAGATTAGTCCACACATGGTGTAGAAGGTGGAGTGAGATGGAACAGATGGAGATTAGTCCACACACGGTGTTAGAAGGGAGTGAGATGGAACAGATGGAGATTAGTCCACACACAGTGCAGGTGGAGTGAGATGGAACAGATGGAGATTAGTCCACACGGTGTTAGAAGGGAGTGAGATGGAACAGATGGAGATTAGTCCACACACGGTGTTAGAAGGTGGAGTGAGATGGAACAGATGGAGATTAGTCCACACACGGGGTTGAAGAGAAAGGCAGTTTCACACTCCTCCATCTGCGTGCGACCCACCAACCCTCGCGGGACTGGGTCTAAGTGAACCACGCGCGGTCCTTTCCCCACCCAACATGGTTGCAACCCCCCGGAGTGTACCCTTACCCAACATGGCCACCAACAGGCATCTCCCTACCCAACATGGCGGCCAATAGGCATCTCCCTGCCCAACATGGCCCGCAAAAACCCTTCGCTGTGTTCTTACCCAACATGGCCGCCAACAGGCATCTCCCTGCCCAACATGGCAGCGAATACCCCGGTTATATCCCTACCGGACTTGGCTGTCGATAGCATCCTCACCCAACATGGCTGCCGATCATACGACTAAGACGGCTGCCGATCACACACACCTATCCAACATGGTCGCCATCACACCCTTAGCCAATGTGGCCGCCAGGCGGATCTGACGTAAATATTGAGGGGGCGGGCGGGCGCGTGCTCACCGGAAGTGGGGAACAGCTGTTGGGCCGCCTCGTCCTTGCGGAGTGGAGGTGGTGGTAGTGGTGGTTGTAGTGGTGGTGGTGGTGGTGGTGGTGGTAGTGGTGGTGGTGGTAGTTGTTGTGGTGGTGGTAGTAGTGGTGGTGGTGGTGGTAGTGGAGGTGGTGGTAGTGGTGGTGGTAGTTGTGGTGGTGGTAGTTGTGGTGGTGGTGGTTGGTGGTTGGTGGTGGTGGTGGTTGTTGTTGTTGGTGTGGTGGTTGGTGGTGGTGGTGGAGTTGGTGGTTGTTGTTGTGGTGGTTGTAGTTGTGGTGGTGGTAGTTGTGGTGGTGGAGTTGGTGGTTGTTGTTGTGGTAGTGGTGGTTGTTGTTGTGGTGGTTGGTGGTGGTGGAGTTGTTGGTTGTTGTTGTGGTAGTGGTGGTTGTTGTTGTGGTGGTTGTTGTTGTTGTGGTGGTTGGTGGTGGTGGAGTTGGTGGTTGTTGTGGTGGTAGTGGTGGTGGTGGAGGTGGTGGTAGTTGTGGTGGTTGTTGTGGTGGTGGTTGTTGTTGTTGGTTGTTGTTGTGGTTGTTGTAGTGGTGGTGGTGGAGGTGGTGGTAGTAGTGGTGGAGGTGGTAGTTGTGGTAGTTGGTGGTTGTTGTGGTTGTTGTTGGTTGGAGCCGTGGGCACCAGGGAGGATCGGTGACCCGAAACGTCGTCTCGGGCGCCACTGACGAGTGCCGGGGAATCTCCAGCAACGTCGAGGTAACGTTACCATGGTAACGTCGCAGTGCTAATGGTAACGTTACCGTGGTAACGTCACCGTGGTAACGTTACCATGGTACGTTTCCATTAGCACTGTAACGTTACCATGGTAACACCATGATCACCATACCGTTACCATGGTAACACCACGATTACCATGGTAACACCATCATCACCATTACCATAGTAACATGATCACCATACCGTTACCATGGTAACCTTACCGTGGTACGGTAATCATGATGTTACCATCGTGATATTACCATGGTGATCGTGTTACCATGGTAACACGATCCATGCCGTTACCATGGTAACATCACCGTAGTAACGTTACCATTAGCACTGTAAAGTTACCATGGTAACACCATGATCACCATACCGTTACCATGGTAACACGATCCATGCCGTTACCATGGTAACACTGCTCTCCAGACCCAGGGATCGAAACCACACACAGACAAAGCTCCCCCAGGTAGCCTCTAGCAGGGCTGCAGGGGCAAGTGATGTCACTAGCGAGTAGCACCACCTATGATGTACACACACAGACAAAGCTCCCCCAGGTAGCCTCTAGCATAATCAACAGCATCAACATCAGCATCATCAGCAGCAGCATCATCAACAGCATCATCAACAGCATCATCAACAGCATTATCAACAGCAGCATCATCAACAGCATTATGAACAGCATTATCAACAGCAGCATCATCAACAGCATCATTATTATCAGCAGCATCATCATTATCATCAGCAGCAGCATCATCAACAGCATCATCAACAGCATTATCAACAGCAGCATCATCAACAGCATCATCAACAGCATTATCAACAGCAGCATCATCAACAGCATCATCAACAGCATTATGAACAGCAGCATCATCAACAGCATCATCAACAGCATCATTATTATCATCAGCAGCATCATCATTATCATCAGCAGCATCATCAGCAGCAGCATCATCAGCATCATTATCATCAGCAGCGTCATCATCATAATCAGCATCATCATTATCAGCAGCAGCATCAGCATCATTATCATCATCATCAGCAGCACCATCATCATCATCAGCATGTACTTAGGCAATGTGAGTTCATGCACGATGTTTATATTCTCCGTGTTTATTGTTGGGTGATTTTGGGTGATGTACTCACGTGCACTTTGCACTCCTGTCATGTCGTCTTTTTATTCTGAGCAGCATCATCAGCATCATCATCAGCAGCATCATCAGCAGCATCATCATCATCAGCAGCGATGACGCTGGGTCTGGGTGAGGAGGATTCGCTACCCGACAGGGTTGGAGCCTCGGAATTCTACCAAAAGTACAACCCCAAGGAAATCCTGGGCAGGTGAGCAAGTGGTGGTGGTGGTGACTAGTGTGGTGGTGGTGGTGACTATTGTGGTGGTGACTAGTGTGGTGGTGGTGACTAGTGTGGTGGTGGTGGTGGTGACTAGTGTGGTGGTGGTGGTGACTAGTGTGGTGGTGGTGGTGACTAGTGTGGTGGTGGTGGTGACTAGTGTGGTGGTGGTGGTGACTAGTGTGGTGGTGGTGGTGACTAGTGTGGTGGTGGTGGTGGTGACTAGTGTGGTGGTGGTGGTGGTGACTAGTGTGGTGGTGGTGGTGACTAGTGTGGTGGTGGTGGTGACTAGTGTGGTGGTGGTGACTAGTGTGGTGGTGGTGACTAGTGTGGTGGTGGTGGTGACTAGTGTGGTGGTGGTGACTAGTGTGGTGGTGACTAGTGTGGTGGTGGTGGTGACTAGTGTGGTGGTGACTAGTGTGGTGGTGGTGACTAGTGTGGTGGTGACTAGTGTGGTGGTGGTGACTAGTGTGGTGGTGGTGACTAGTGTGGTGGTGACTAGTGTGGTGGTGGTGGTGACTAGTGTGGTGGTGGTGACTAGTGTGGTGGTGGTGGTGGTGGTGACTAGTGTGGTGGTGGTGGTGACTAGTGTGGTGGTGGTGACTAGTGTGGTGGTGGTGGTGACTAGTGTGGTGGTGGTGACTAGTGTGGTGGTGGTGACTAGTGTGGTGGTGGTGGTGACTAGTGTGGTGGTGGTGACTAGTGTGGTGGTGGTGGTGGTGGTGACTAGTGTGGTGGTGGTGGTGACTAGTGTGGTGGTGGTGGTGACTAGTGTGGTGGTGGTGGTGGTGACTAGTGTGGTGGTGACTAGTGTGGTGGTGGTGGTGACTAGTGTGGTGGTGGTGGTGACTAGTGTGGTGGTGGTGGTGACTAGTGTGGTGGTGGTGGTGGTGACTAGCGTGGTGACTAGTGTGGTGGTGGTGGTGGGGGTGGTGGTGGTGGTGGTGACTGGCGTGGTGGTGGTGGTGACTAGTGTGGTAGTGGTTGTGGTTGTAGGGGTGTGAGCAGCGTGGTGAGGCGCTGTGTGAGCCACGTGGTGGTGGTTGTAGTTGTGGTGGTTGTGATAGTAGTTGTGGTGGTGGTGGTGGTGGTGGTTGTAGTTGTGGTGGTTGTGGTGATGGTGTAGGGGTGTGAGCAGCGTGGTGAGGCGCTGTGTGAGCCACGTGGTGGTGGTGGTGGTGTAGGGGTGTGACTAGCGTGGTGGTGGTTGTGGTTGTGGTGGTTGTAGGGGCGTGAGCAGCGTGGTGAGGCGCTGTGTGAGCAAGGCGACCGGCGGGGAGTTTGCGGTGAAGATCATCGACCTGGCGGCCGAGCTGCTGGACGCTGAGCAGGTGGAGGAGATCCGCAGCTCCACCCACACCGAGGTGGACATCCTGAGATGCGTGGCCGGACACCCTCACATCAGTGAGTCGCTCACCCACTCGCTCACTCACTCACTCGCTCACCCACCCGCTCGCTCGCTCACTCATTCACCTACCCACTCACTCACTCACTCACCCACTCGCTCGCCCAACCACTCACTCACTCACCCACTCACCCACCCACTCACTCGCTCGCCCACTCACTCGCTCACTCACTCACACACTCACTCACTCACTCGCTCACTCACTCGCTCACTCACTCGCTCGCCCACTCACTCGCTCACTCACACACTCACTCACACAATTGTTAACTCACTCGCTCGCTCACTCACTCACTCACTCACTCGCTCACTCACACACTCACTCACTCACCCACCCGCTCGCTCACCCGCTCGCTCACTCACTCACTCACCCACCCACTCACCCACTGACTCACCCACCCACTCACTCACCCACACGCTCGCCCACGCATCCACTCACTCACCCACTCACTCACTCACCCACCCACTCACTCACCCACTCACTCACTCACCCTCCCACCCACTCACTCACCCACCCACCCACTCACTCACCCACCCACCCACCCACTCATTCACTCAGCCACCCGCTCACTCACTCACTCACCCACTCACCCACTCACTCACTCACCCACTTACTCACTCACTCACTTGCTCACCCACCCACTCACTCACTCACTTGCTCACTCACTCTGTGGTGATTGACTGTGGTGGTGGTGATTGACTGTGGTGTTGGTGATTGGTTGACTGATGATGGTTGACTGGTGGTGGTTGACCCTGGTGGTGGTTGACTTTGTGGTGGTGGTGGACTCCGTGGGTGTCGTTCACAGTTCAGCTCATCGACTGCTTCGAGTCGTCCACAGTCATCTTCCTCGTCTTTGACCTGTGAGTCCACCTCTCCAAAGCGGAAACCACAACTACCTCCCAGATGGTCGTCTATGGGGCAGTGCTGAGTCTATGGGGCAGTGCTGAGTCTATGGTGTAGTGTTGAGTCTATGGTGTAGTGTTGAGTCTATGGTGCAGTGTTGAGTCTATGGTGCAGTGTTGAGTCTATGGTGCAGTGTTGAGTCTATGGTGCAGTGTTGAGTCTATGGTGCAGTGTTGAGTCTGTGGTGCAGTGTTAAGTCTGTTGTGCAGTGCTGAGTCTATGGTGCAGTGTGGAGTCTATGGTGCAGTGTTGAGTCTATGGTGCAGTGCTGAGTCTATGGTGCAGTGTTGAGTCTATGGGCAGTGTTAAGTCTATGGTGCAGTGTTGAGTCTATGGTGCAGTTTTGAGTCTATGGTGCAGTGTTGAGTCTATGGTGCAGTGTTGAGTCTGTGGTGCAGTGTTGAGTCTATGGTGCAGTGTTGAGTCTATGGTGCAGTGTTGAGTCTGTGGTGCAGTGTTGAGTCTATGGTGCAGTGTTGAGTCTATGGTGCAGTGTTGAGTCTATGGGCAGTGTTGAGTCTATGGTGCAGTGCTGAGTCTATGGTGCAGTGTTGAGTCTGTTGTGCAGTGCTGAGTCTATGGTGCAGTGTTGAGTCTATGGTGCAGTGCTGAGTCTATGGTGCAGTGTTGAGTCTATGGTGCAGTGTTGAGTCTATGGTGCAGTGTTGAGTCTATGGTGCAGTGTTGAGTCTATGGTGCAGTGTTGAGTCTCAGTGTTGACTCTATGGTGCAGTGCTGAGTCTATGGTGCAGTGTTGAGTCTATGGTGCAGTGTTGAGTCTATGGTGCAGTGTTAAGTCTATGGTGCAGTGTTGAGTCTATGGTGCAGTGTTGAGTCTCAGTGTTGAGTCTATGGTGCAGTGTTAAGTCTATGGTGCAGTGTTGAGTCTATGGTGCAGTGTTGAGTCTATGGGACAGTGTTGAGTCTATGGTGGAGTGTTAAGTCTGTGGTGCAGTGTTGAGTCTATGGGGCAGTGTTGAGTCTATGGTGCAGTGTTGAGTCTATGGTGCAGTGCTGAGTCTATGGTGCAGTGTTGAGTCTATGGGCAGTGTTGAGTCTATGGTGCAGTGTTGAGTCTATGGTGCAGTGTTGAGTCTATGGTGCAGTGTTGAGTCTGTGGTGCAGTGTTGAGTCTATGGTGCAGTGTTGAGTCTATGGTGCAGTGGTGAGTCTCAGTGTTGACTCTATAGTGCAGTGTTGAGTCTATGGTGCAGTGTTGAGTCTATGGTGCAGTGTTAAGTCTATGGTGCAGTGTTGAGTCTATGGTGCAGTGTTGAGTCTATGGTGCAGTGTTGAGTCTATGGTGCAGTGTTGAGTCTATGGTGCAGTGTTGAGTCTATGGTGCAGTGTTGAGTCTGTGGTGCAGTGTTGAGTCTATGGTGCAGTGTTAAGTCTATGGTGCAGTGTTGAGTCTATGGTGCAGTGTTGAGTCTATGGTGCAGTGTTGAGTCTGTGGTGCAGAGTTAAGTCTGTTGTGCAGTGGTGAGTCTATGGTGCAGTGTGGAGTCTATGGTGCAGTGTTGAGTCTATGGTGCAGTGCTGAGTCTATGGTGCAGTGTTGAGTCTATGGTGCACTGTTGAGTCTATGGTGCAGTGTTGAGTCTCAGTGTTGACTCTATGGTGCAGTGTTGAGTCTATGGTGCAGTGTTGAGTCTATGGTGCAGTGTTGAGTCTATGGTGCAGTGTTGAGTCTATGGTGCAGTGTTGAGTCTATGGTGCAGTGTTAAGTCTATGGTGCAGTGTTGAGTCTATGGTGCAGTGTTGAGTCTGTGGTGCAGTGTTGAGTCTATGGTGCAGTGTTAAGTCTATGGTGCAGTGTTGAGTCTATGGTGCAGTGTTGAGTCTATGGTGCAGTGTTGAGTCTGATGGTGCAGTGTTAAGTCTGTTGTGCAGTGCTGAGTCTATGGTGCAGTGTGGAGTCTATGGTGCAGTGTTGAGTCTATGGTGCAGTGCTGAGTCTATGGTGCAGTGTTGAGTCTACGCGCAGTGTTGAGTCTATGGTGCAGTGTTGAGTCTATGGTGCAGTGTTGACTCTATGGTGCAGTGTTGAGTCTATGGAGCAGTGTTGAGTCTATGATGCAGTGTTGAGTCTATGGTGCAGTGCTGAGTCTATGGTGCAGTGTTGAGTCTGTGGTGCAGTATTAGTCTAGTAGTGCAGTGCTGAGTCTATGGTGCAGTGTGGAGTCTATGGTGCAGTGTTGAGTCTATGGTGCAGTGCTTGAGTCTATGGTGCAGTGTTGAGTCTATGGGGCAGTGTTGAGTCTATGGGCAGTGTTGAGTCTATGGTGCAGTGTTGAGTCTATGGTGCAGTGTTGAGTCTATGGGCAGTGCTGAGTCTATGGTGCAGTGTTGAGTCTATGGTGCAGTGTTGAGTCTATGGTGCAGTGTTGAGTCTATGGGCAGTGTTGAGTCTATGGTGCAGTGTTGAGTCTATGGTTCAGTGTTGAGTCTATGGGCAGTGTTGAGTCTATGGTGCAGTGTTGAGTCTATGGTGCAGTGTTGAGTCTATGGTGCAGTGTTAAGTCTATGGTGCAGTGCTGAGTCTATGGTACAGTGTTGAGTCTATGGTGCAGTGTTGAGTCTATGGGCAGTGTTGAGTCTATGGTGCAGTGTTGAGTCTATGGTGCAGTGTTGAGTCTATGGTGCAGTGTTGAGTCTATGGTGCAGTGTTGAGTCTATGGTGCAGTGTTGAGTCTATGGTGCAGTGTTGAGTCTATGGCGCAGTGTTGAGTCTATGGTGCAGTGTTGAGTCTATGGGCAGTGTTGAGTCTATGGTGCAGTGTTGAGTCTATGGTGCAGTGTTGAGTCTATGGTGCAGTGTTGAGTCTATGGGCAGTGTTGAGTCTATGGGCAGTGTTGAGTCTATGGTGCAGTGTTGAGTCTATGGTGCAGTGTTGAGTCTATGGTGCAGTGTTGAGTCTATGGTGCAGTGTTGAGTCTATGTGCAGTGCTGAGTCTATGGTGCAGTGTTGAGTCTATGGTGCAGTGCTGAGTCTATGGTGCAGTGTTGAGTCTATGGTGCAGTGTTGAGTCTATGGTGCAGTGTTGAGTCTATGGGCAGTGTTGAGTCTATGGTGCAGTGTTGAGTCTATGGTGCAGTGTTGAGTCTATGGTGCAGTGTTGAGTCTATGGGCAGTGTTGAGTCTATGGTGCAGTGTTGAGTCTATGGTGCAGTGTTGAGTCTATGGGCAGTGTTGAGTCTATGGTGCAGTGTTGAGTCTATGGTGCAGTGTTGAGTCTATGGTGCAGTGTTGAGTCTATGGTGCAGTGTTGAGTCTATGGTGCAGTGTTGAGTCTATGGTGCAGTGTTGAGTCTATGGTGCAGTGTTGAGTCTATGGTGCAGTGTTGAGTCTATGGTGCAGTGTTGAGTATATGGTGCAGTGTTAAGTCTGTGGTGCAGTGTTTAAGTCTGTTGTGCAGTGCTTGAGTCTATGGTGCAGTGTGGAGTCTATGGTGCAGTGTTGAGTCTATGGTGCAGTGCTTGAGTCTATGGTGCAGTGTTGAGTCTATGCGCAGTGTTGAAGTCTATGGGGCAGTGTTGAGTCTATGGTGCAGTGTTGAGTCTATGGTGCAGTGTTGAGTCTATGGAGCAGTGTTGAGTCTATGATGCAGTGTTGAGTCTATGGTGCAGTGCTTGAGTCTATGGTGCAGTGTTGAGTCTGTGATGCAGTATTAAGTCTGTATGTGCAGTGCTGAGTCTATGGTGCAGTGTGGAGTCTATGGTGCAGTGTTGAGTCTATGGTGCAGTGTTGAGTCTATGGTGCAGTGTTGAGTCTATGGGCAGTGTTGAGTCTATGGGCAGTGTTGAGTCTATGGTGCAGTGTTGAGTCTATGGTGCAGTGTTGAGTCTATGGTGCAGTGCTGAGTCTATGGTGCAGTGTTGAGTCTATGGTGCAGTGTTGAGTCTATGGTGCAGTGTTGAGTCTATGGTGCAGTGTTGAGTCTATGGAGCAGTGTTGAGTCTATGATGCAGTGTTGAGTCTATGGTGCAGTGCTGAGTCTATGGTGCAGTGTTGAGTCTATGGTGCAGTGTTGAGTCTATGGTGCAGTGTTGAGTCTATGGTGCAGTGTTGAAGTCTATGGTGCAGTGTTGAGTCTATGGTGCAGTGCTGAGTCTATGGTGCAGTGTTGAGTCTATGGGCAGTGTTGAGTCTATGGGCAGTGTTGAGTCTATGGTGCAGTGTTGAGTCTATGGTGCAGTGTTGAGTCTATGGGGCAGTGTTGAGTCTATGGTGCAGTGTTGAGTCTATGGTGCAGTGTTGAGTCTATGGTGCAGTGTTGAGTCTATGGGCAGTGTTGAGTCTATGGTGCAGTGTTGAGTCTATGGTTCAGTGTTGAGTCTATGGTGCAGTGTTAAGTCTATGGTGCAGTGTTGAATCTATGGTGCAGTGTTGAGTCTGTGGTGCAGTGTTAAGTCTGTGTGCAGTGCTGAGTCTATGGTGCAGTGTTGAGTCTATGGTGCAGTGTTGAGTCTATGGGCAGTGTTGAGTCTATGGTGCAGTGTTGAGTCTATGGTGCAGTGTTGAGTCTATGGTGCAGTGTTGAGTCTATGGTGCAGTGTTTAGTCTATGGTGCAGTGTTGAGTCTATGGTGCAGTGCTGAGTCTATGGCGCAGTGTTGAGTCTATGGGCAGTGTTGAGTCTATGGGCAGTGTTGAGTCTATGGTGCAGTGTTGAGTCTATGGTGCAGTGTTGAGTCTATGGTGCAGTGTTGAGTCTATGGGCAGTGTTGAGTCTATGGGCAGTGTTGAGTCTATGGTGCAGTGTTGAGTCTATGGGCAGTGTTGAGTCCTATGGTGCAGTGTTGAGTCTATGGTGCAGTGTTAAGTCTATGGTGCAGTGCTGAGTCTATGGTGCAGTGTTGAGTCTATGGTGCAGTGCTGAGTCTATGGTGCAGTGTTGAGTCTATTGTGCAGTGTTGAGTCTATGGTGCAGTGTTGAGTCTATGGTGCAGTGTTGAGTCTATGGTGCAGTGTTGAGTCTATGGTGCAGTGTTGAGTCTATGGTGCAGTGTTGAGTCTATGGTGCAGTGTTGAGTCTATGGTGCAGTGTTGAGTCTATGGTGCAGTGTTGAGTCTATGGTGCAGTGTTGAGTCTATGGTGCAGTGTTGAGTCTATGGTGCAGTGTTGAGTCTATGGTGCAGTGTTAGTCTATGGTGCAGTGTTGAGTCTATGGTGCAGTGTTGAGTCTATGGTGCAGTGTTGAGTCTATGGTGCAGTGTTGAGTCTATGGTGCAGTGTTGAGTCTATGGTGCAGTGTTGAGTCTATGGCGCAGTGTTGAGTCTATTGTGCAGTGTTGAGTCTATGGTGCAGTGTTGAGTCTATGGTGCAGTGTTGAGTCTATGGTGCAGTGTTGAGTCTATGGTGCAGTGTTGAGTCTATGGTGCAGTGTTGAGTCTATGGTGCAGTGTTGAGTCTATGGTGCAGTGTTGAGTCTATGGTGCAGTGCTGAGTCTATGGTGCAGTGTTGAGTCTATGGTGCAGTGTTGAGTCTATGGTGCAGTGTTGAGTCTATGGTGCAGTGTTGAGTCTATGGTGCAGTGTTGAGTCTATGGGCAGTGTTGAGTCTATGGTGCAGTGTTGAGTCTATGGTGCAGTGTTGAGTCTATGGTGCAGTGTTGAGTCTATGGTGCAGTGTTGAGTCTATGGTGCAGTGTTGAGTCTATGGTGCAGTGTTGAGTCTATGGTGCAGTGTTGAGTCTATGGTGCAGTGTTGAGTCTATGGTGCAGTGTTGAGTCTATGGGCAGTGTTGAGTCTATGGTGCAGTGTTGAGTCTATGGTGCAGTGTTGAGTCTATGGTGCAGTGTTGAGTCTATGGTGCAGTGTTGAGTCTATGGTGCAGTGTTGAGTCTATGGTGCAGTGTTGAGTCTATGGTGCAGTGTTGAGTCTATTGTGCAGTGCTGAGTCTATGGTGCAGTGTGGAGTCTATGGTGCAGTGTTGAGTCTATGGTGCAGTGCTGAGTCTATGGTGCAGTGTTGAGTCTATGGGCAGTGTTGGGTCTGAGTCTATGGTGCAGTGTTGAGTCTATGGTGCAGTGTTGACTCTATGGTGCAGTGTTGAGTCTATGGTGCAGTGTTGAGTCTATGGTGCAGTGTTGAGTCTATGGTGCAGTGTTGAGTCTATGGTGCAGTGTTGAGTCTATGGTGCAGTGTTGAGTCTATGTGCAGTGCTGAGTCTATGGTGCAGTGTTGAGTATATTGTGCAGTGTTGAGTCTATGTGCAGTGTTGAGTCTATTGGTAGTGTTGAGTCTATGGGCAGTGTTGAGTCTATGGTGCAGTGTTGAGTCTATGGTGCAGTGTTGAGTCTATGGTGCAGTGTTGAGTCTATGGTGCAGTGTTGAGTCTATGGTGCAGTGTTGAGTCTATGGTGCAGTGTTGAGTCTATGGTGCAGTGTTGAGTCTATGGTGCAGTGTTGAGTCTATGGTGCAGTGTTGAGTCTATGGGCAGTGTTGAGTCTATGGTGCAGTGTTGAGTCTATGGTGCAGTGTTGAGTCTATGGTGCAGTGTTGAGTCTATGTGCAGTGTTGAGTCTATGGTGCAGTGTTGAGTCTATGGTGCAGTGTTGAGTCTATGGTGCAGTGTTGAGTCTATGGTGCAGTGTTGAGTCTATGGTGCAGTGTTGAGTCTATGGTGCAGTGTTGAGTCTATGGTGCAGTGTTGAGTCTATGGTGCAGTGTTGAGTCTATGGTGCAGTGCTTGAGTCTATGGTGCAGTGTTGAGTCTATGGTGCAGTGTTGAGTCTATGGGCAGTGTTGAGTCTATGGTGCAGTGTTGAGTCTATGGTGCAGTGTTGAGTCTATGGTGCAGTGTTGAGTCTATGGTGCAGTGTTGAGTCTATGGGCAGTGTTGAGT
This sequence comes from Petromyzon marinus, assembly GCF_010993605.1. Classification (NCBI taxonomy): domain Eukaryota; kingdom Metazoa; phylum Chordata; class Hyperoartia; order Petromyzontiformes; family Petromyzontidae; genus Petromyzon; species Petromyzon marinus. Next base: position 180,248 of record NW_022638195.1, read on the forward strand.
CTATGGTGCAGTGTTGAGTCTATGGTGCAGTGTTGAGTCTATGGTGCAGTGTTGAGTCTATGGTGCAGTGTTGAGTCTATGGTGCAGTGTTGAGTCTATGGTGCAGTGTTGAGTCTATGGTGCAGTGTTGAGTCTATGGTGCAGTGTTGAGTCTATGGTGCAGTGTTGAGTCTATGGTGCAGTGTTGAGTCTATGGTGCAGTGTTGAGTCTATGGTGCAGTGTTGAGTCTATGGTGCAGTGTTGAGTCTATGGTGCAGTGTTGAGTCTATGGTGCAGTGTTGAGTCTATGGTGCAGTGTTGAGTCTATGGTGCAGTGTTGAGTCTATGGTGCAGTGTTGAGTCTATGGTGCAGTGTTGAGTCTATGGTGCAGTGTTGAGTCTATGGTGCAGTGTTGAGTCTATGGTGCAGTGTTGAGTCTATGGTGCAGTGTTGAGTCTATGGTGCAGTGTTGAGTCTATGGTGCAGTGTTGAGTCTATGGGCAGTGTTGAGTCTATGGTGCAGTGTTGAGTCTATGGTGCAGTGTTGAGTCTATGGTGCAGTGTTGAGTCTATGGGCAGTGTTGAGTCTATGGTGCAGTGTTGAGTCTATGGTGCAGTGTTGAGTCTATGGTGCAGTGTTGAGTCTATGGTGCAGTGTTGAGTCTATGGTGCAGTGTTGAGTCTATGGTGCAGTGTTGAGTCTATGGTGCAGTGTTGAGTCTATGGTGCAGTGTTGAGTCTATGGTGCAGTGTTGAGTCTATGGGCAGTGTTGAGTCTATGGGCAGTGTTGAGTCTATGGTGCAGTGTTGAGTCTATGGTGCAGTGTTGAGTCTATGGTGCAGTGTTGAGTCTATGGTGCAGTGTTGAGTCTATGGTGCAGTGTTGAGTCTATGGTGCAGTGTTGAGTCTATGGGCAGTGTTGAGTCTATGGTGCAGTGTTGAGTCTATGGTGCAGTGTTGAGTCTATGGGCAGTGTTGAGTCTATGGTGCAGTGTTGAGTCTATGGTGCAGTGTTGAGTCTATGGTGCAGTGTTGAGTCTATGGTGCAGTGTTGAGTCTATGGTGCAGTGTTGAGTCTATGGTGCAGTGTTGAGTCTGTGGTGCAATGTTAAGTCTGTTGTGCAGTGCTGAGTCTATGGTGCAGTGTGGAGTCTATGGTGCAGTGTTGAGTCTATGGTGCAGTGCTGAGTCTATGGTGCAGTGTTGAGTCTATGCACAGTGTTAAGTCTATGGTGCAGTGTTGAGTCTATGGTGCAGTGTTGACTCTATGGTGCAGTGTTGAGTCTATGGAGCAGTGTTGAGTCTATGATGCAGTGTTGAGTCTATGGTGCAGTGCTGAGTCTATGGTGCAGTGTTGAGTCTGTGGTGCAGTATTGAGTCTGTAGTGTAGTGCTGAGTCTATGGTGCAGTGTGGAGTCTATGGTGCAGTGTTGAGTCTATGGTGCAGTGCTGAGTCTATGGTGCAGTTTTGAGTCTATGGGGCAGTGTTGAGTCTATGGGCAGTGTTGAGTCTATGGTGCAGTGTTGAGTCTATGGTGCAGTGTTGAGTCTATGGTGCAGTGTTGAGTCTATGGTGCAGTGTTGAGTCTATGGTGCAGTGTTGAGTCTATGGTGCAGTGTTGAGTCTATGGGCAGTGTTGAGTCTATGGTGCAGTGTTGAGTCTATGGTGCAGTGTTGAGTCTATGGGCAGTGTTGAGTCTATGGTGCAGTGTTGAGTCTATGGTGCAGTGTTGAGTCTATGGTGCAGTGTTGAGTCTATGGTGCAGTGTTGAGTCTATGGTGCAGTGTTGAGTCTATGGTGCAGTGTTGAGTCTATGGGCAGTGTTGAGTCTATGGTGCAGTGTTGAGTCTATGGTGCAGTGTTGAGTCTATGGTGCAGTGTTGAGTCTATGGTGCAGTGTTGAGTCTATGGTGCAGTGTTGAGTCTATGGTGCAGTGCTGAGTCTATGGTGCAGTGTTGAGTCTATGGTGCAGTGTTGAGTCTATGGGCAGTGTTGAGTCTATGGTGCAGTGTTGAGTCTATGGTGCAGTGTTGAGTCTATGGTGCAGTGTTGAGTCTATGGGCAGTGTTGAGTCTATGGGCAGTGTTGAGTCTATGGTGCAGTGTTGAGTCTATGGGCAGTGTTGAGTCTATGGTGCAGTGTTGAGTCTATGGTGCAGTGTTAAGTCTGTTGTGCAGTGCTGAGTCTATGGTGCTAGTGTTGAGTCTATGGTGCAGTGCTTGAGTCTATGGTGCAGTGTTGAGTCTATTGTGCAGTGTTGAGTCTATGGTGCAGTGTTGAGTCTCAGTGTTGAGTCTATGGTGCAGTGTTGAGTCTATGGTGCAGTGTTGAGTCTATGGTGCAGTGTTGAGTCTATGGGCAGTGTTAAGTCTATGGTGCAGTGTTGAGTCTATGGTTCAGTGTTGAGTCTATGGGCAGTGTTAAGTCTATGGTGCAGTGTTGAGTCTATGGTGCAGTGTTGAGTCTATGGTGCAGTGTTAAGTCTATGGTGCAGTGTTGAGTCTATGGTGCAGTGTTGAGTCTGTGGTGCAGTGTTGAGTCTATGGTGCAGTGTTGAAGTCTATGGTGCAGTGTTGAGTCTATGGTGCAGTGTTGAGTCTATGGTGCAGTGTTGAGTCTATGGTGCAGTGTTGAGTCTATGGTGCAGTGTTGAGTCTATGGTGCAGTGTTGAGTCTATGGTGCAGTGTTGAGTCTATGGTGCAGTGTTGAGTCTATGGTGCAGTGTTGAGTCTATGGGCAGTGTTGAGTCTATGGTGCAGTGTTGAGTCTATGGTGCAGTGTTGAGTCTATGGTGCAGTGTTGAGTCTATGGTGCAGTGTTGAGTCTATGTGCAGTGTTGAGTCTATGGTGCAGTGTTGAGTCTATGGTGCAGTGTTGAGTCTATGGTGCAGTGTTGAGTCTATGGTGCAGTGTTGAGTCTATGGTGCAGTGTTGAGTCTATGGTGCAGTGTTGAGTCTATGGTGCAGTGTTGAGTCTATGGTGCAGTGTTGAGTCTATGGTGCAGTGTTGAGTCTATGGTGCAGTGTTGAGTCTATGGTGCAGTGTTGAGTCTATGGTGCAGTGTTGAGTCTATGGTGCAGTGTTGAGTCTATGGTGCAGTGTTGAGTCTATGGTGCAGTGTTGAGTCTATGGTGCAGTGTTGAGTCTATGGTACAGTGTTGAGTCTGTGGTGCAGTGTTGAGTCTATGGTGCAGTGTTGAGTCTATGGTGCAGTGTTGAGTCTATGGTGCAGTGTTGAGTCTATGGTGCAGTGTTGAGTCTATGGTGCAGTGTTGAGTCTATGGTGCAGTGTTGAGTCTATGGTGCAGTGTTGAGTCTATGGTGCAGTGTTGAGTCTATGGTGCAGTGTTGAGTCTATGGTGCAGTGTTGAGTCTATGGGCAGTGTTGAGTCTATGGGCAGTGTTGAGTCTATGGTGCAGTGTTGAGTCTATGGTGCAGTGTTGAGTCTATGGTGCAGTGTTGAGTCTATGGTGCAGTGTTGAGTCTATGGTGCAGTGTTGAGTCTATGGTGCAGTGTTGAGTCTATGGGCAGTGTTGAGTCTATGGTGCAGTGTTGAGTCTATGGTTCAGTGTTGAGTCTATGGGCAGTGTTTAGTCTATGGTGCAGTATTGAGTCTATGGTGCAGTGTTGAGTCTGTGGTGCAGTGTTAAGTCTGTTGTGCAGTGCTGAGTCTATGGTGCAGTGTTGAGTCTATGGTGCAGTGTTGAGTCTGTGGTGCAGTGTTAAGTCTGTTGTGCAGTGCTTGAGTCTATGGTGCAGTGTGGAGTCTATGGTGCAGTGTTGAGTCTATGGTGCAGTGCTGAGTCTATGGTGCAGTGTTGAGTCTATGGCTGCAGTGTTAAGTCTATGGTGCAGTGTTGAGTCTATGGTGCAGTGTTGACTCTATGGTGCAGTGTTGAGTCTATGGAGCAGTGTTGAGTCTATGATGCAGTGTTGAGTCTATGGTGCAGTGCTGAGTCTATGGTGCAGTGTTGAGTCTGTGGTGCAGTATTAAGTCTGTAGTGCAGTGTTGAGTCTATGGTGCAGTGTGGAGTCTATGGTGCAGTGTTGAGTCTATGGTGCAGTGTTGAGTCTATGGTGCAGTGTTGAGTCTATGGGCAGTGTTGAGTCTATGGGCAGTGTTGAGTCTATGGTGCAGTGTTGAGTCTATGGTGCAGTGTTGAGTCTATGGTGCAGTGCTGAGTCTATGGTGCAGTGTTGAGTCTATGGTGCAGTGTTGAGTCTATGGTGCAGTGTTGAGTCTATGGGCAGTGTTGAGTCTATGGTGCAGTGTTGAGTCTATGGTGCAGTGTTGAGTCTATGGTGCAGTGTTGAGTCTATGGTGCAGTGTTGAGTCTATGGTGCAGTGTTGAGTCTATGGTGCAGTGTTGAGTCTATGGTGCAGTGTTGAGTCTATGGTGCAGTGTGAGTCTATGGTGCAGTGTTGAGTCTATGGGCAGTGTTGAGTCTATGGTGCAGTGTTGAGTCTATGGTGCAGTGTTGAGTCTATGGTGCAGTGTTGAGTCTATGGTGCAGTGTTGAGTCTATGGTGCAGTGTTGAGTCTATGGTGCAGTGTTGAGTCTATGGTGCAGTGTTGAGTCTATGGGCAGTGTTGAGTCTATGGTGCAGTGTTGAGTCTATGGTGCAGTGTTGAGTCTATGGTGCAGTGTTGAGTCTATGGTGCAGTGTTGAGTCTATGGTGCAGTGTTGAGTCTATGGTGCAGTGTTGAGTCTATGGTGCAGTGTTGAGTCTATGGGCAGTGTTGAGTCTATGGTGCAGTGTTGAGTCTATGGTGCAGTGTTGAGTCTATGGTGCAGTGCTGAGTCTATGGTGCAGTGTTGAGTCTATGGTGCAGTGTTGAGTCTATGGTGCAGTGTTGAGTCTATGGTGCAGTGTTGAGTCTATGGTGCAGTGTTGAGTCTATGGTGCAGTGTTGAGTCTATGGTGCAGTGTTGAGTCTATGGTGCAGTGTTGAGTCTATGGTGCAGTGTTGAGTCTATGGTGCAGTGTTGAGTCTATGGTGCAGTGTTGAGTCTATGGTGCAGTGTTGAGTCTATGGTGCAGTGTTGAGTCTATGGTGCAGTGTTGAGTCTATGGTGCAGTGTTGAGTCTATGGTGCAGTGTTGAGTCTATGGTGCAGTGTTGAGTCTATGGTGCAGTGTTGAGTCTATGGTGCAGTGTTGAGTCTATGGTGCAGTGTTGAGTCTATGGTGCAGTGCTTGAGTCTATGGTGCAGTGTTGAGTCTATGGTGCAGTGTTGAGTCTATGGTGCAGTGTTGAGTCTATGGTGCAGTGTTGAGTCTATGGTGCAGTGTTGAGTCTATGGTGCAGTGTTGAGTCTATGGTGCAGTGTTGAGTCTATGGTGCAGTGTTGAGTCTATGGGCAGTGTTGAGTCTATGGTGCAGTGTTGAGTCTATGGTGCAGTGCTGAGTCTATGGTGCAGTGTTGAGTCTGTGGTGCAGTAGTTGAGTCTAGTAGTGCAGTGTTGAGTCTATGGTGCAGTGTTGAGTCTATGGTGCAGTGTTGAGTCTATGGTGCAGTGCTGAGTCTATGGTGCAGTGTTGAGTCTATGGGCAGTGTTGAGTCTATGGGCAGTGTTGAGTCTATGGTGCAGTGTTGAGTCTATGGTGCAGTGTTGAGTCTATGGTGCAGTGTTGAGTCTATGGTGCAGTGTTGAGTCTATGGTGCAGTGTTGAGTCTATGGTGCAGTGTTGAGTCTATGGTGCAGTGTTGAGTCTATGGTGCAGTGTTGAGTCTATGGTGCAGTGTTGAGTCTATGGTGCAGTGTTGAGTCTATGGTGCAGTGTTGAGTCTATGGTGCAGTGCTGAGTCTATGGTGCAGTGTTGAGTCTATGGGCAGTGTTGAGTCTATGGTGCAGTGTTGAGTCTATGGTGCAGTGTTGAGTCTATGGTGCAGTGTTGAGTCTATGGGCAGTGTTGAGTCTATGGCAGTGTTGAGTCTATGGGCAGTGTTGAGTCTATGGTGCAGTGTTGAGTCTATGGTGCAGTGTGAGTCTATGGTGCAGTGTTGAGTCTATGGTGCAGTGTTGAGTCTATGGTGCAGTGCTGAGTCTATGGTGCAGTGTTGAGTCTATGGTGCAGTGTTGAGTCTATGGTGCAGTGTTGAGTCTATGGTGCAGTGTTGAGTCTATGGTGCAGTGTTGAGTCTATGGTGCAGTGTTGAGTCTATGGTGCAGTGTTGAGTCTATGGTGCAGTGTTGAGTCTATGGTGCAGTGTTGAGTCTATGGTGCAGTGTTGAGTCTATGGTGCAGTGTTGAGTCTATGGTGCAGTGTTGAGTCTATGGTGCAGTGTTGAGTCTATGGTGCAGTGTTGAGTCTATGGTGCAGTGTTGAGTCTATGGTGCAGTGTTGAGTCTATGGTGCAGTGTTGAGTCTATGGTGCAGTGTTGAGTCTATGGTGCAGTGTTGAGTCTATGGTGCAGTGTTGAGTCTATGGTGCAGTGTTGAGTCTATGGGGCAGTGTTGAGTCTATGGTGCAGTGTTGAGTCTATGGTGCAGTGTTGAGTCTATGGTGCAGTGTTGAGTCTATGGTGCAGTGTTGAGTCTATGGTGCAGTGTTGAGTCTATGGTGCAGTGTTGAGTCTATGGTGCAGTGTTGAGTCTATGGTGCAGTGTTGAGTCTATGGTGCAGTGTTGAGTCTATGGTGCAGTGTTGAGTCTATGGTGCAGTGTTGAGTCTATGGTGCAGTGTTGAGTCTATGGTGCAGTGTTGAGTCTATGGTGCAGTGTTGAGTCTATGGTGCAGTGTTGAGTCTATGGTGCAGTGTTGAGTCTATGGTGCAGTGTTGAGTCTTTGGTGCAGTGTTGAGTCTATGGTGCAGTGTTGAGTCTATGGTGCAGTGTTGAGTCTATGGTGCAGTGTTGAGTCTATGGTGCAGTGTTGAGTCTATGGTGCAGTGTTGAGTCTATGGTGCAGTGTTGAGTCTATGGTGCAGTGTTGAGTCTATGGTGCAGTGTTGAGTCTATGGTGCAGTGTTGAGTCTATGGGCAGTGTTGAGTCTATGGTGCAGTGTTGAGTCTATGGTGCAGTGTTGAGTCTATGGTGCAGTGTTGAGTCTGTGGTGCAGTAGTTGAAGTCTGTAGTGCAGTGTTGAGTCTATGGTGCAGTGTGGAGTCTATGGTGCAGTGTTGAGTCTATGGTGCAGTGCTGAGTCTATGGTGCAGTGTTGAGTCTATGGGGCAGTGTTGAGTCTATGGTGCAGTGTTGAGTCTATGGTGCAGTGTTGAGTCTATGGTGCAGTGTTGAGTCTATGGGGCAGTGCTGAGTCTATAGTGCAGTGTTGAGTCTATGGTGCAGTGTTGAGTCTATGGTGCAGTGTTGAGTCTATGGGCAGTGTTGAAGTCTATGGTGCAGTGTTGAGTCTATGGTTCAGTGTTGAGTCTATGGGCAGTGTTGAGTCTATGGTGCAGTGTTGAAGTCTATGGTGCAGTGTTGAGTCTATGGTGCAGTGTTAAGTCTATTGTGCAGTGCTTGAGTCTATGGTACAGTGTTGAGTCTATGGTGCAGTGTTGAGTCTATGGGCAGTGTTGAGTCTATGGTGCAGTGTTGAGTCTGTGGTGCAGTGTTGAGTCTATGGTGCAGTGTTGAGTCTATGGTGCAGTGTTGAGTCTATGGTGCAGTGTTGAGTCTATGGTGCAGTGCTGAGTCTATGGTGCAGTGTTGAGTCTATGGGGCAGTGTTGAGTCTATGGTGCAGTGTTGAGTCTATGGTGCAGTGTTGAGTCTATGGTGCAGTGTTGAGTCTATGGTGCAGTGTTGAGTCTATGGGCAGTGTTGAGTCTATGGTGCAGTGTTGAGTCTATGGTGCAGTGTTGAGTCTATGGGCAGTGTTGAGTCTATGGTGCAGTGTTGAGTCTATGGTGCAGTGTTGAGTCTATGGTGCAGTGTTGAGTCTATGGTGCAGTGTTGAGTCTATGGTGCAGTGTTGAGTCTATGGTGCAGTGTTGAGTCTATGGTGCAGTGTTGAGTCTATGGTGCAGTGTTGAGTCTATGGTGCAGTGTTGAGTCTATGGTGCAGTGTTGAGTCTATGGTGCAGTGTTGAGTCTATGGTGCAGTGTTGAGTCTATGGTGCAGTGTTGAGTCTATGGTGCAGTGTTGAGTCTATGGTGCAGTGTTGAGTCTATGGTGCAGTGTTGAGTCTATGGTGCAGTGTTGAGTCTATGGTGCAGTGTTGAGTCTATGGTGCAGTGTTGAGTCTATGGTGCAGTGTTGAGTCTATGGTGCAGTGTTGAGTCTATGGTGCAGTGTTGAGTCTATGGTGCAGTGTTGAGTCTATGGTGCAGTGTTGAGTCTATGGTGCAGTGTTGAGTCTATGGTGCAGTGTTGAGTCTATGGTGCAGTGTTGAGTCTATGGTGCAGTGTTGAGTCTATGGTGCAGTGTTGAGTCTATGGTGCAGTGTTGAGTCTATGGTGCAGTGTTGAGTCTATGGTGCAGTGCTGAGTCTATGGTGCAGTGTTGAGTCTATGGGGCAGTGTTGAGTCTATGGTGCAGTGTTGAGTCTATGGTGCAGTGTTGAGTCTATGGTGCAGTGTTGAGTCTATGGTGCAGTGCTGAGTCTATGGTGCAGTGTTGAGTCTATGGTGCAGTGTTGAGTCTATGGTGCAGTGTTGAGTCTATGGGCAGTGTTGAGTCTATGGTGCAGTGTTGAGTCTATGGTGCAGTGTTGAGTCTATGGTGCAGTGTTGAAGTCTATGGTGCAGTGTTGAGTCTATGGTGCAGTGTTGAGTCTGTGGTGCAGTGTTGAGTCTATGGTGCAGTGCTTGAGTCTATGGTGCAGTGTGGAGTCTATGGTGCAGTGTTGAGTCTATGGGCAGTGTTGAGTCTATGGTGCAGTGTTGAGTCTATGGTGCAGTGTTGAGTCTATGGTGCAGTGTTGAGTCTATGGTGCAGTGTTGAGTCTATGGTGCAGTGTTGAGTCTATGGTGCAGTGCTGAGTCTATGGCTGCAGTGTTGAGTCTATGGTGCAGTGTTGAGTCTATGGGCAGTGTTGAGTCTATGGTGCAGTGTTGAGTCTATGGTGCAGTGTTGAGTCTATGGTGCAGTGTTGAGTCTATGGGCAGTGTTGAGTCTATGGTGCAGTGTTGAGTCTATGGTGCAGTGTTGAGTCTATGGTGCAGTGTTGAGTCTATGGGCAGTGTTGAGTCTATGGTGCAGTGTTGAGTCTATGGTGCAGTGTTGAGTCCTATGGTGCAGTGTTGAGTCTATTGTACAGTGTTGAGTCTAGTGGGCAGTGCTGAGTCTATGGTGCATGTGTTGAGTCTATGGTGCAGTGTTGAGTCTATGGTGCAGTGTTGAGGCCATGGTGCAGTGTTGAGTCTATGGTGCAGTGTTGAGTCTATTGTGCAGTGTTGACTCTATGGTGCAGTGTTGAGTCTATGGTGCAGTGTTGAGTCTATGGTGCAGTGTTGAGTCTATGGTGCAGTGTTGAGTCTATGGTGCAGTGTTGAGTCTATGGTGCAATGGTGCAGTGTTGAGTCTATGGTGCATTATTGAGTCTGTGGTGCAGTGTTGAGTCTATGGTGCAGTGTTGAGTCTATGGTGCAGTGTTGAGTCTATGGTGCAGTGTTGAGTCTATGGGCAGTGTTGAGTCTATGGTGCAGTGTTGAGTCTATTGTGCAGTGCTGAGTCTATGGGCAGTGTTGAGTCTATGGTGCAGTGTTGAGTCTATGGTGCAGTGCTGAGTCTATGGTGCAGTGTTGAGTCTATGGTGCAGTGCTGAGTCTATGGTGCAGTGTTGAGTCTATGGTGCAGTGTTGAGTCTATGGTGCAGTGCTTGAGTCTATGGTGCAGTGTTGAGTCTATGGTGCAGTGTTGAGTCTATGGGCAGTGTTGAGTCTATGGTGCAGTGTTGAGTCTATGGTGCAGTGTTGAGTCTATGGTGCAGTGTTGAGTCTATGGTGCAGTGTTGAGTCTATGGTGCAGTGTTGAGTCTATGGTGCAGTGTTGAGTCTATGGGCAGTGTTGAGTCTATGGTGCAGTGTTGAGTCTATGGTGCAGTGTTGAGTCTATGGGCAGTGTTAAGTCTATGGTGCAGTGTTGAGTCTATGGTGCAGTGTTGAGTCTGTGGTGCAGTGTTAGTCTGTTGTGCAGTGCTGAGTCTATGGTACAGTGTGGAGTCTATGGTGCAGTGTTGAGTCTATGGGCAGTGTTGAGTCTATGGTGCAGTGTTGAGTCTGTGGTGCAGTGTTGAGTCTATGGTGCAGTGTTGAGTCTATGGTGCAGTGTTAGTCTATGGTGCAGTGTTGAGTATATGGTGCAGTGCTGAGTCTATGGCGCAGTGTTGAGTCTATGGGGCAGTGTTGAGTCTATGGGCAGTGTTGAGTCTATGGTGCAGTGTTGAGTCTATGGTGCAGTGTTGAGTCTATGGGAAGTGTTGGGTCTATGGGCAGTGTTGAGTCTATGGTGCAATGTTGAGTCTATGGGCAGTGTTGAGTCCATGGTGCAGTGTTGAGTCTGTGGTGCAGTGTTAAGGCTGTTGTGCAGTGCTGAGTCTATGGTGCTGTGTTGAGTCTATGGTGCAGTGTTGAGTCTATGGTGCAGTGTTGAGTCCTATGGTGCAGTGCTGAGTTTATGGGCAGTGTTGAGTCTATGGTGCAGTGTTGAGTCTATGGTGCAGTGTTGAGTCTATGGTGCAGTGCTGAGTCTATGGTGCAGTGTTGAGTCTATGGTGCAGTGTTGAGTCTATGGTGCAGTGTTGAGTCTATGGTGCAGTGTTGAGTCTATGGTGCAGTGTTGAGTCTATGGTGCAGTGTTGAGTCTATGGTGCAGTGTTGAGTCTATGGTGCAGTGTTGAGTCTATGGTGCAGTGTTGAGTCTATGGTGCAGTGTTGAGTCTATGGTGCAGTGTTGAGTCTATGGGGCAGTGTTGAGTCTATGGTGCAGTGTTGAGTCTATGGTGCAGTGTTGAGTCTATGGTGCAGTGTTGAGTCTATGGTGCAGTGTTGAGTCTATGGTGCAGTGTTGAGTCTATGGTGCAGTGTTGAGTCTATGGTGCAGTGTTGAGTCTATGGTGCAGTGTTGAGTCTATGGTGCAGTGTTGAGTCTATGGTGCAGTGTTGAGTCTATGGTGCAGTGTTGAGTCTATGGGCAGTGTTGAGTCTATGGTGCAGTGTTGAGTCTATGGTGCAGTTTTGAGTCTATGGTGCAGTGTTGAGTCTATGGGCAGTGTTGAGTCTATGGTACACTGCTGAGTCTATGGTGCAGTGTTGAGTCTTTGGTGGAGTGTTGAGTATGGTTAGTGTTGAGTCTATGGTGGAGTGCTGAGTCTATGATGCAGTGTTGAGTCTATGGGCAGTGTTGAGTCTATGGTGCAGTGTTGAGTCTATGGTGCAGTGCTGAGTCTATGGTGCAGTGCTGAGTCTATGGGCAGTGTTGAGTCTATGGTGCAGTGCTGAGTCTATGGTGCAGTGCTGAGTCTATGGTGCAGTGTTGAGTCTATGGTGCGGTGTTGAGTCTATGGTGCAGTGTTGAGTCTGTGGTGCAGTGTTGAGTCTATGGTGCAGTGTTAAGTCTATGGTGCAGTGTTGAGTTTATGGTGCAGTGTTGAGTCTATGGTGCAGTGTTGAGTCTGTTGTGCAGTGTTGAGTCTATGGTGCAGTGTTGAGTCTATGGTGCAGTGTTGAGTCTGATGGTGCAGTGTTAAGTCTGTTGTGCAGTGCTGAGTCTATGGTGCAGTGTTGAGTCTATGGTGCAGTGTTGAGTCTATGGTGCAGTGCTGAGTCTATGGTGCAGTGTTGAGTCTATGGTGCAGTGTTGAGTCTATGGGCAGTGTTGAGTCTATGGTGCAGTGTTGAGTCTATGGTGCAGTGTTGAGTCTATGTTGCAGTGTTAAGTATATGGGCAGTGTTGAGTCTATGGTACAGTGCTTGAGTCTATGGTGCAGTGGTGAGTCTTTGGTGGAGTGTTGAGTCTATGGGTCAGTGTTGAGTCTGATGGTGCAGTGTTGAGTCTATGGTGCAGTGTTGAGTCTATGGTGCAGTGTTGAGTCTATGGTGCAGTGTTGAGTCTGTGGTGCAGTGTTTAGTCTGTTGTGCAGTGTTGAGTCTATGGTGCAGTGTTGAGTCTATGGTGTAGTGTTGAGTCTATTGTGCAGTGCTGAGTCTATGGTGCAGTGTTGAGTCTATGGTGCAGTGTTGAGTCTATGGTGCAGTGTTGAGTCTATGGTGCAGTGCTTGAGTCTATGGGCAGTGTTAAGTCTCTGGTGCAGTGTTGCGTCTATGGTGCAGTGTTGAGTCTGTGGTGCAGTGCTGAGTATATGGTGCAGTGTTGAGTCTATGGTGCAGTGTTGAGTCTATGGTGCAGTGTTGAGTCTATGGTGCAGTGTTGAGTCTATGGTGCAGTGTTGAGTCTATGGGGCAGTGTTGAGTCTATGGGTATTGTTGAGTCTATGTGGCAGTGTTGAGTCTATGGTGCAGTGTTGAGTCTATGGGGCAGTGTTGAGTCTATGGTGCAGTGTTGAGTCTATGGGGCAGTGTTGAGTCTATGGGTATGGTGCAGTGTTGAGTCTATGGTGCAGTGTTGAGTCTAGTGGTGCAGTGTTGAGTCTAGTGGTGCAGTGTTGAGTCTGTGGTGCAGTGTTGAGTCTATGGTGCAGTGTTGAGTCTATGGTGCAGTGTTGAGTCTATGTGCAGTGTTGAGTCTATGGTGCAGTGTTGAGTCTATGGGCAGTGTTGAGTCTATGGGCAGTGTTGAGTCTATGGTGCAGTGTTGAGTCTATGGTGCAGTGTTGAGTCTATGGTGCAGTGTTGAGTCTATGGGCAGTGTTGAGTCTATGGTGCAGTGTTGAGTCTATGGTGCAGTGTTGAGTCTATGGTGCAGTGTTGAGTCTATGGTTCAGTGTTGAGTCTATGGTGCAGAGTTGAGTCTATGGTGCAGTGTTGAGTCTATGGTGCAGTGTTGAGTCTATGGTGCAGTGTTGAGTCTATGGTGCAGTGTTGAGTCTATGGTGCAGTGTTGAGTCTATGGGCAGTGTTGAGTCTATGGTGCAGTGCTGAGTCTATGGTGCAGTGTTGAGTCTATGGTGCAGTGTTGAGTCTATGGTGCAGTGTTGAGTCTATGGTGCAGTGTTGAGTCTATGGTGCAGTGTTGAGTCTATGGTGCAGTGTTAAGTCTATGGTGCAGTGTTGAGTCTATGGTGCAGTGTTGAGTCTATGGTGCAGTGTTGAGTCTATGGTGCAGTGTTGAGTCTATGGTGCAGTGTTGAGTCTATGGTGCAGTGTTGAGTCTATGGTGCAGTGTTAAGTCTGTGTGCAGTGATGAGTCTATGGTGCAGTGCTGGAGTCTATGGAGCAGTGTTGAGTCTATGGTGCAGTGTTGAGTCTATGGTGCAGTGTTGAGTCTATGGGGCAGTGTTGAGTCTATGGGCAGTGTTGAGTCTATGGTGCAGTGTTGAGTCTATGGTGCAGTGTTGAGTCTATGGTGCAGTGTTGAAGTCTATGGGCAGTGTTGAGTCTATGGTACAGTGCTTGAGTCTATGGTGCAGTGGTGAGTCTTGGTGCAGTGTTGAGTCTATGGGTAGTGTTGAGTCTATGGTGCAGTGTTGAGTCTATGGTGCAGTGTTAAGTCTATGGTGCAGTGTTGAGTCTATGGTGCAGTGTTGAGTCTGTGGTGCAGTGTTAAGTCTGTTGTGCAGTGCTGAGTCTATGGTGCAGTGTGGAGTCTATGGTGTAGTGTTGAGTCTATTGTGCAGTGCTGAGCTATGGTGCAGTGTTGAGTCTATGGGGCAGTGTTGGAGTCTATGGGCAGTGTTGAGTCTATGGTGCAGTGTTGAGTCTATGGTGCAGTTTTGAGTCTATGGTGCAGTGTGAGTCCTATGGCAGTGTTGAGTCTATGGTACACTGCTGAGTCTATGGTGCAGTGTTGAGTCTTTGGTGGAGTGTTGAGTCTATGGGTAGTGTTGAGTCTATGGTGGAGTGCTGAGTCTATGATGCAGTGTTGAGTCTATGGTGCAGTGTTGAGTCTATGGTGCAGTGTTGAGTCTATGGTGCAGTGCTGAGTCTATGGTGCAGTGTTGAGTCTATGGGGCAGTGTTGAGTCTATGGGCAGTGTTGAGTCTATGGTGCAGTGTTGAGTCTATGGTGCAGTGTTGAGTCTATGGTGCAGTGTTGAGTCTATGGTGCAGTGTTGAGTCTATGGGCAGTGTTGAGTCTATGGGCAGTGTTGAGTCTATGGTGCAGTGTTGAGTCTATGGTGGCAGTGTTGAGTCTATGGTGCAGTGTTGAGTCTATGGTGCAGTGCTGAGTCTATGGTGCAGTGTTGAGTCTATGGTGCAGTGTTGAGTCTATGGTGCAGTGTTGAGTCTATGGTGCAGTGTTGAGTCTATGGTGCAGTGTTGAGTCTATGGTGCAGTGTTGAGTCTATGGGCAGTGTTGAGTCTATGGTGCAGTGTTGAGTCTATGGTGCAGTGTTGAGTCTATGGTGCAGTGTTGAGTCTATGGTGCAGTGTTGAGTCTATGGTGCAGTGTTGAGTCTATGGTGCAGTGTTGAGTCTATGGGGCAGTGTTGAGTCTATGGGCAGTGTTGAGTCTATGGTGCAGTGTTGAGTCTATGGTGCAGTGTTGAGTCTATGGGCAGTGTTGAGTCTATGGGCAGTGTTGAGTCTATGGTGCAGTGTTGAGTCTATGGTGCAGTGTTGAGTCTATGGTGCAGTGTTGAGTCTATGGTGCAGTGTTGAGTCTATGGTGCAGTGTTGAGTCTATGGTGCAGTAGTTAAGTCTATGGTGCAGTGTTGAGTCTATGGTGCAGTGTTGAGTCTATGGTGCAGTGCTGAGTCTATGGTGCAGTGCTGAGTCTATGGGCAGTGTTGAGTCTATGGTGCAGTGTTGAGTCTATGGTGCAGTGTTGAGTCTATGGTGCAGTGTTGAGTCTATGGTGCAGTGTTGAGTCTATGGGCAGTGTTGAGTCTAGTGGCTAGTGTTGAGTCTATGGTGCAGTGTTGAGTCTATGGTGCAGTGTTGAGTCTATGGTGCAGTGTTGAGTCTATGGTTCAGTGTTGAGTCTATGGGCAGTGTTGAGTCTATGGTGCAGTGCTGAGTCTATGGTGCAGTGTTGAGTCTATGGTGCAGTGTTGAGTCTATGGTGCAGTGTTGAGTCTATGGGCAGTGTTGAGTCTATGGTGCAGTGTTGAGTCTATGGTGCAGTTTTGAGTCTATGGTGCAGTGTTGAGTCTATGGGCAGTGTTGAGTCTATGGTACACTGCTGAGTCTATGGTGCAGTGTTGAGTCTTTGGTGGAGTGTTGAGTATGGTTAGTGTTGAGTCTATGGTTGCAGTGCTGAGTCTATGATGCAGTGTTGAGTCTATGGGCAGTGTTGAGTCTATGGTGCAGTGTTGAGTCTATGGTGCAGTGCTTGAGTCTATGGTGCAGTGCTGAGTCTATGGTGCAGTGTTGAGTCTATGGTGCAGTGCTGAGTCTATGGTGCAGTGCTGAGTCTATGGTGCAGTGTTGAGTCTATGGTGCAGTGTTGAGTCTATGGTGCAGTGTTGAGTCTGTGGTGCAGTGTTGAGTCTATGGTGCAGTGTTGAGTCTATGGTGCAGTGTTGAGTTTATGGTGCAGTGTTGAGTCTATGGTGCAGTGTTGAGTCTGTTGTGCAGTGTTGAGTCTATGGTGCAGTGTTGAGTCTATGGTGCAGTGTTGAGTCTATGGTGCAGTGTTGAGTCTATTGTGCAGTGTTGAGTCTATGGTGCAGTGTTGAGTCTATGGTGCAGTGTTGAGTCTATGGTGCAGTGTTGAGTCTATGGTGCAGTGTTGAGTCTATGGGCAGTGTTGAGTCTATGGGCAGTGTTGAGTCTATGGTGCAGTGTTGAGTCTATGGTGCAGTGTTGAGTCTATGTTGCAGTGTTGAGTCTATGGGCAGTGTTGAGTCTATGGTACAGTGTTGAGTCTATGGTGCAGTGTTGAGTCTATGGTGCAGTGTTGAGTCTATGGTGCAGTGTTGAGTCTATGGTGCAGTGTTGAGTCTATGGTGCATTGTTGAGTCTATGGGCAGTGTTGAGTCTATGTGCAGTGTTGAGTCTATGGTGCAGTGTTGAGTCTATGGTGCAGTGTTGAGTCTATGGTGCAGTGTTGAGTCTATTGTGCAGTGTTGAGTCTATGGTGCAGTGTTGAGTCTATGGGGCAGTGTTGAGTCTATGGTGCAGTGTTGAGTCTATGGTGCAGTGTTGAGTCTATGGTGCAGTTTGAGTCTATGGTGCAGTGTTGAGTCTATGTGCAGTGTTGAGTCTATGGTAGCAGTGCTGAGTCTATGGTGCAGTGTTGAGTCTTGGTGCAGTGTTGAGTCTATGGGTGCAGTGTTGAGTCTATGGTGCAGTGCTGAGTCTATGGTGCAGTGTTGAGTCTATGGTGCAGTGTTGAGTCTATTGTGCAGTGTTGAGTCTATGGTGCAGTGTTGAGTCTATGGTGCAGTGTTGAGTCTATGGGCAGTGTTGAGTCTATGGGCAGTGTTGAGTCTATGGTGCAGTGTTGAGTCTATGGTGCAGTGTTGAGTCTATGGTGCAGTGTTGAGTCTATGGTGCAGTGTTGAGTCTATGGTGCAGTGTTGAGTCTATGGTGCAGTGCTGAGTCTATGGTGCAGTGGTGAGTCTATGGTGCAGTGTTGAGTCTATGGGGCAGTGTTGAGTCTATGGTGCAGTGTTGAGTCTATGGTGCAGTGTTGAGTCTATGGGCAGTGTTGAGTCTATGGTGCAGTGTTGAGTCTATGGTGCAGTGTGAGTCTATGGTGCAGTGTTGAGTCTATGGGCAGTGTTGAGTCTATGGCGCAGTGTTGAGTCTATGGTGCAGTGTTGAGTCTATGGTGCAGTGCTGAGGTCTTATGGTGCAGTGTTGAGTCTATGGTGCAGTGTTGAGTCTATGGTGCAGGTGTTGAGTCTATGGTG
Source organism: Petromyzon marinus (assembly GCF_010993605.1). NCBI lineage: Eukaryota > Metazoa > Chordata > Hyperoartia > Petromyzontiformes > Petromyzontidae > Petromyzon > Petromyzon marinus. Next base: position 197,114 of record NW_022638195.1, read on the forward strand.
CAGTGTTGAGTCTATGGTGCGGTGTTGAGTCTATGGTGCAGTGTTGAGTCTATGGGGCAGTGTTGAGTCTATGGTGCAGTGCTGAGTCTATGGTGCAGTGCTGAGTCTATGGTGCAGTGTTAAGTCTATGTTGCAGTGTTTAGTCTATGGTGCAGTGTTGAGTCTATGGGCAGTGTTGAGTCAATGGTTTAGTGTTGAGTCTATGGGTAGTGTTGAGTCTGTGGGTAGTGTTGAGTCTATGGTGCAGTGTTGAGTCTATGGTGCAGTGTTGAGTCTATGGTGCAGTGTTGAGTCAATGGTTAGTGTTGAGTCTATGGGTAGTGTTGACTAGTCTGTGGTTGCAGTGCTGGGTCTATGGTGCAGTGTTGAGTCTATGGTGCAGTGTTGAGTCTATGGTGCAGTGTTGAGTCTATGGTGTTAGTGTTGAGTCTATGGGTGGTGTTTGAGTCTATGGTGCAGTGTTGAGTCTATGGGCAGTGTTGAGTCTATGGTGCAGTGTTGAGTCTATGGTGCAGTGTTGAGTCTATGGGCAGTGTTGAGTCTATGGTGCAGTGTTGAGGTCTATGGTGGAGTGTGAGTCTGTGGTGCAGTGTTGAGTCTATTGTGCAGTGTTGAGTCTATGGTGCAGTGCTGAGTCTATGGTGGCAGTGCTGAGTCTATGGTGCAGTATTGAGTCTTTGGTGCAGTGTTGGTCTATGGGGCAGTGTTGAGTCTATGTGCAGTGTTGAGTCTTATGGGCAGTGTGAGTCTATGGTGCAGTGTTGAGTCTATGGTGCAGTGTTGAGTCTATGGTACACTGCTGAGTCTATGGTGCAGTGGTGAGTCTTTGGTGGAGTGTTGAGCTATGGGTGGTGTTGAGTCTATGGTGGAGTGCGAGTCTATGGGCAGTGTGAGTCTATGGGCAGTGTTGAGTCTATGTGCAGTGTGAGTCTATTGTGCAGTGCTGAGTCTATGGTGCAGTGCTGAGTCTCTCGTCTATGGCAGTGTTGAGTCTATGGTGTGGTGTTGAGTTTATGGTGCAGTGTTGAGTCTATGGGCAGTGTTGAGTCTATGGGCAGTGTTGAGTCTATGGTGCAGTGCTGAGTCTATGGTGCAGTGCTGAGTCTATGGGCAGTGTTGAGTCTATGGTGCAGTGTTGAGTCTATGCTGCAGTGCTGAGTCTATGGTGCAGTGTTGAGTCTATGGGCAGTGTTAAGTCTATGGTGCGGTGTTGAGTCTATGGTGCAGTGTTGAGTCTATGGTGCGGTGTTGAGTCTATGGTGCATTGCTGAGTCTGTGGTGCAGTGCTGAGTCTATGTGCAGTGTTAAGTCTATGGTGCAGTGTTGAGTCTATGGTGCAGTGTTGAGTCTATGGTGCAGTGTTGAGTCTATGGTGCAGTGTTGAGTCTTTGGTGCAGTGTTGAGTCTTTGGGCAGTGTTGAGTCTATGGTGCAGTGTTGAGTCTGTGGTGCAGTGTTGAGTCTGTGGTGCATTGCTGAGTCTGTGGTGCAGTGCTGAGTCTGTGGTGCAGTGTTGTCTATGGTGCAGTGTTGAGTCTATGGGCAGTGTTGAGTCTATGGTGCAGTGTTGAGTCTATGGTGCAGTGTTGAGTCTGTGGTGCAGTGTTGAGTCTATGGTGCAGTGTTGAGTCTATGGTGCAGTGTTGAGTCTATGGGCAGTGTTGAGTCTATGGTGTAGTTTTGTTGATGATGGTGTTGTTGATGTTGTTATAGGATGGTGAAGGGAGAGCTGTTTGACTACCTTACTGAGAAGGTGTCACTGAGTGAGAAAGAGACGCGGTGAGACACTCACCCAGTCACTCACCCACTCACTCACTACTCACTCACTCACCCACTCACCCAGTCACTCACCCACTCACTCACCCACTCACCTAGTCACTCACCCACTCACTCACCCACTCACCCAGTCACTCACCCACTCACTCACTACTCACTCACCCACACACCCACCCACCCACTCACTCACCCACTCACTCACCCACTCGCTCGCCCACCCACCCACCCACTCACTCACTCACCCACCACCCAATCACCCACTCACTCACCCACTCACTCACCAGGTCACTCACCCACACACTCAATCACCCACCCACTCACCCACTCACTCACCCACTCACTCACTCTTCCACCGACTCACTCAGCCACTCACCCACTCACTCACTCACCCAGTCACTCACTCACCCACTCACCCACTCACCTACCCACTCACTCACCCACTCATCCACCCACTCACCCACTCACCCACTCACTCACCCACCCACTCACTCACCCACCCACTCACTCACCCACTCACCCACACACTCACCCACTCACACACTCACTCACTCACCAACCCACTCAGTGTAGTGGTTAGCGTGCTGTCTGTGTGTGTCTGTGTGTATGTGTCTGTGTGTGTATGTGTGTCTGTGTGTGTATCTGTGTCTGTGTGTGTGTGTGGTGTCTGATGCCCTATATGACATCATAACAACAGTCTGGACCACTGGATGGGTTCTGCAGGATTGGAAAGATGCCCTTGTGGTCCCCCTCTTTAAGAAGGGGGACCGCACAGACTGTAACAACTACAGGGGCACCTCACTCCTCAGTGTGCCGGGAAAGGTCCTGGCAAGGATTATTCAACATCGCCTTGCCAGACACGCTGAGGAGAGGCTTGCGGAGCCCAATGCGGTTTCAGGAAAGGGCGGTCCTGCACAGATGCCATATTTTCTGTTCGTCTGCTACAGCAGAGGTGTAGGGAATTCCAGCAAGACCTACATCTCTGCTTTATTGACCTGGTCAAGGCCTATGATACCATCAGTAGGCCTGGGCTCTGGGTCGTTCTTCGTGCTTTCGGAGTTCCTGACCCTCTGCTCACGATCATTAAGGACCTTCATGACGGTGAGCGGGCCCGGGTAAAACTACGTGGCCGGGAGTCAGAGCCATTCCCCGTACACCTTGGGGTGCGACAGGGATGTCCTCTGGCTCCCACATTATTTAACATCTATTTCGACCACGTAGTCCGTGAAGCCTTCAATAGCCGTACCGGGGGAATCTCCATATGGTTCAGATATAATGGGAGGCTGATCGATGCCCGGGTGCGGTCAAGGGATGGCTCCCTATTGCTCAACCACGTTATGTATGCCGATGATCCGTGACCCCTCCGTGACCCCCACCGTGACCCCTCCGTGACCCCCCAGCCGCACGATGCGCGCGGTGCTGGAGGTGGTCCACTACCTGCATGATGAGGTGGGAGTCGTCCACCGTGACCTGAAACCCGAGAACATCCTCCTGGACTCCCGCGGAGACATCAAGCTGTCAGACTTTGGCTTCGCTTGCCGCTTGCCCGCACCAGGGCAGCCTCAGCTACGTGGTGAGTTAGTGGGGCTCACTACTACACTACACTATACACTAAACTATACACTACACTATATACACTACACTATACACTACACTACATCAAGCTGTCAGACTTTGGCTTCGCTTGCCGCTTGCCCGCACCAGGGCAGCCTCAGCTACGTGGTGAGTTAGTGGGGGTTACTACACTACACTATACACTACACTATTACACTCCACTACACACTCCACTATACACTATACACTACACTATACACTACACTATACACTACACTATACACTACACTACACACTATACACTACACTATACACTACACTATACACTACATCAAGCTGTCAGACTTTGGCTTCGCTTGCCGCTTGCCCGCACCAGGGCAGCCTCAGCTACGTGGTGAGCTAGTGGGCTCACTACATATACACTACACTATACACTACACTACTATACACTACACTATACACTACACTACTATACACTACACTATACACTACACTATACACTACTACACTATACACTACACTATACACTACACTATACACTACTATACACTACACTACTACACTATACACTACACACTACACTACAACTACACTATACACTACACTATACACTACACTACATCAAGCTGTCAGACTTTTGGCTTCGCTTGCCGCTTGCCCGCACCAGGGCAGCCTCAGCTACGTGTGAGTGTAGGGGTTACTACACTACACTATACACTACACTATACACTACACTATACACTACACTACTATACACAACACTATACACTACACTATACACTGCACTACACACTATACACTACACACTACACTATACACTACACTATATACTACTACACTATACACTACACTACACTATACACTACTATACACTACACTATACACTATACACCACTATACACTACACATATACACCACTAACACTACTACATTATACACTACACTATACACTACACTTTACACTACACTACACACTACACTATTCACTACACTATACACTACACTCTATACACTACACTATAACTACACTACTACTCTAACTACACTATACGCTGTACACTACACTATACACTACACTACACACTACACTATACACACACTACACTATACACTACACTATACACTACACTATACAACTACACTACTATACACTACACTATACACCACACTATACACTATACACTACATCAAGCTGTCAGACTTTGGCTTCGCTTGCCGCTTGCCCGCACCAGGGCAGCCTCAGCTACGTGGTGAGTTAGTGGGGCTCACTATACACTAACTATACACTACACTATACACTACACTATACACTACACTATACACTACACTATACACTACACTATACACTACACTATACACTACACTATACACTACACTATACACTACACTACTATACACTACACTATACACTACACTACTACTACACTACAATACACTACACTATACACTACACTATACACTACACTATACACTACACTACTATACACTACACTACTATACACTACACTATACACTACACTATACACTGCACTATACACTACACACTATACACTACACTTATACACTACACTACTATACACTATACTATACACTACATTACACTATACACTACACTATACACTACACACTATACACTACACACTACACTATACACTACACTATATACTACTACACTATACACTACACTATACACTACTATACACTACACTATACACTATACACCACTATACACTACTACATTATACACCACTATACACTACTACATTATACACTACACTATACACTACACTATACACTACACTATACACTACACTACTACACTACACTATTCACTACACTATACACTACACTATACACTACACTATACACTACACTATACTATACACTACACTATACGCTATACATACACTATACACTACACTACACCACTACACTATACACTACACTATACACTACACTATACACTACACTATACACTACACTATACACTACACTACTATACACTACACTATACACTACACTATACACTACACTACTATACACTACACTATACACTACTATACACTACACTATACACTACACTATACACTACACTATACACTACACTACTATACACTACACTACTATACACTACACTACTATACACTACACTATACACTACACTACACACTACACTATACACTACACTACTACACTACACTACTATACACTACACTATACACTACACTATACACTACAGTACACTATACACTACTACACTATACACTACACTATACACTACTACAGTATACACTACACTATACACTACACTATACACTACACTACACACTACTACACTACACTATACACTACACCACTAACTGCACTTGCCCCAACGTTCTATTGGAGTCTACCTGGGTGAGCTTTGTCTGTGTGTGTGTCTCTGTCCGTTACCCCGCAGAGCTGTACGGGACTCCGGGATACTTGGCGCCTGAGATGTTACAGTGTTCAATGGATCCCACTCACCCTGGATACGGGAAGGAGGTTGACATGTACGCCCTCACCCACTCACTTCGCTCAATCGCTCAATCGCTCACTCACACACTCACTCACTCACTCGCTCACCCACTCGCTCGCTCACTCGCTCGCTCACCCACTCACTCACCCACTCACTCACTCAATCACTCACTCACACACTCACTCAGTCACTCACTCGCTCACCCACTCGCTCGCTCACTCGCTCGCTCACCACCCACTCACCCACTCACTCACTCAATCACTCACTCACACACTCACTCACTCACTCAGTCACTCACTCGCTCACCCACTCGCTCGCTCACTTCGCTCGCTCACCCACTCACTCACCCACTCACTCACTCAATCACTCACTCACTCGCTCACCCTCACTCACTCACTCGCTCACTCAATCACTCACTCGCTAACCCACTCACGCTCACCCTCACTTGCTCATCCACTCGCTCGCTCACTCACTCGCTCACCCACTCACTCACTCGCTCACCCGCTCACTCGCTCACCCGCTCACTCACCCACTCACCCTGGATACGGGAAGGAGGTTGACATGTACGCCTCACCCACTCACCCTCACACTCACCCTCACGCTCACCCTCACTCACCCACTCACTAACTTGCTCGCTCACCCACTCACCCATTCACTCACTCGCTCACCCACTCACTCGCTCACCCACTCACTCACCCTCTCACTCACTCACCCACTCACTCACTCGCTCACTCACTCGCTCACCCACTCACTCACCCACTCACTTTCTCACCCACTCACTCACCCACTCACTCACTCACTCACACACTTACTCACCCTCTCACTCACCCGCTCACTCACCCTCTCACTCACCCGCTCACCCACTCACTCGCTCACTCACTCACTCACCCACTCAGTTTCTCACCCACAGACTCACCCACTCACTCACCCACTCACTCACTCACTTACTCACTCACACCACCATCATCACCATCACCACCATCACCACCATCACCGTCATCACCATCACCACCATCCACCACCGACACCACCCGTCCCGGGCATCCCCTAGGTCGGCTCAGCCTCAAATGAGTACCTGGTGTAGCGGTGGTGGTCGTGTCGCGGTGGTGGTGGTGTAGTGGTGGTGGTGGTGTAGTGAACATCGCTAGCACTGGGGGAGAGACAAAGGCGGCCGGGCGTGGTGGTGCTGGCCACCCAACCCCTCTGTGTGTGCCACAGCCCTGCTAGAGGCTACCTGGGGAGCTTGTCTGTGTGTGTACATCATAGGTGGTGCTACTCGCCACTAGCAGCACTGCCCCTACAGCCCTGCTAGAGGCTACCTGGGGGAGCTTTGTCTGTGTGTGTGTACATCATAGGTGGTGCTACTCGCCACTAGCAGCACTTGCCCCTACAGCCCTGCTAGAGGCTACCTGGGGGAGCTTTGTCTGTGCGGTGTGTAACGTGTGTGTGTGTAGGTGAGCGTGTGTACATGTGTGTGTAACGTGCGTGTACGTGTGGTGTGTGTAACGTGTGTATGTGTGTACGTGTGTGTGTACGTGTGTTAACGTGTTGTGTGTAACACGTGCGTGTGTGTGTACGTATTTGTGTCTTAACATGTGTGTGTACGTGTGTAACGTGTGTGTGTAACGTGTGTGTGTAACGTGTGTGTGTATACGTGTGTGTGTACATGTGTGTAACGTGTGTGTGTAATGTGTGTGTGTGTAAAGTGTGTATGTGTGTGTACGTGTGTGTGTGTACATGTGTGTGTGTAACGTGTGTGTGTGTAACGTGTACGTGTGTGTGTGTGTGTACACTGTGTGTGTGTGTACACTGTGTGTGTGTACACTGTGGCAAAACAACCCCCTACCTCCTTGCGGTGCCGGATGGGCAACTCTGTCGTGGACAGTGCTGTGGGGGGAGGGGCCAATTCCGATTGGCTCCTCCCCTCATGGCGTCTGTGACCACCACAGTGGCTAAATGGGGGTTTTTGGACTGGGTGCGAGGGGCTGATAACCCCTCCACCTTCAACAAATCACCACTAAACCACGACTGAAATATCTAACTAATAAGCTTGTGCCGGAGGCCCCAGGGGGACAGGCGTCTATGACGTCTCTGGCCTAACCCCAATTGGCGGAGCCAGGAGATTGAATATCTACCCTCGGGGCTCCTCCAGAAACAACGAAAAGCCACTACGGATGGCCACGTGGAATGTTCGAACGCTCACTGCGGGAGGAGAGGCTGCCACTCCTCTGTCGGGAGCTGGACAGGTACCGCCTGGATCTGTGCGGCATTCAGGAGGTCCGGTGGACCGGTTCTGGCTCCTGCCACCATGAGGGGTGGACAGTCCTCTATTCGGGGCAGCAGACTGCCAAACAACAGGGTGTGGCTCTTCTTTTGAACAAAAGAATGAAGGGGGCGTGGGAGCGTGGCGGTGAGGTGTGGAAGCTGCAAGCCCCAGGCTACTTTGGGCTCGCCTTCCCATCAACCGGTGGCGAGGAGTGGTGGTCGTGGTTACTTATGCCCCCACCGAAGACGAACATCCATGGAGGGATGCAGGCAAAGCCGATGAGTCAGATGCCTTCTATGACCTCCTGTCACAGGTGCTGGCTAAAGTGGCACCTCGGGATAGAGTCATCATGTTGGGTGACTTCAATGCCCGAGTTGGTCATGATGCTGGCACCTGGTATGGAGTGATTGGAGGGCATGGGCCAGATCAGCTCAATAATAACGGTAGGAGGCTGCTAGATTTTTGTACAGCCTATGGGCTTGTAATTACCAACACGCTGTTCCGGCATCGGCGCATCCACACAACATCATGGATGCATGCCGGGTCCAAGCAAGAACATCTGCTGGACTACATAGTGACGGACCAGCGGATGCGAGCCCATGTCCTTGACACCAGGAGCCTACCGTGGAGCTGATGCCCTCTGACCATCGACTAGTCATCTGTAAGATGCGCCTGGCCATTCTTCCACTCCGGTGGTGGGTGTACACCCAGGACCCCATTCCAACCTAAAGTGGCCTGGTCTCAGTTTATCTGATGAAAGTTGCAAGCGAGAATTTCATCATCGCTTGCGGCTGGGATTGGCATCGTCCCCGACTCCTCCTGATGTCGAGGGTAAATGGGCGAGGGTTTAGGACTGTGACTCATGCAGCTGCAATGGCTGCTTTGGGTACGCGGTCTAGACCTCCCCAGAGACCCTGGCTGACAGAGGAGGTGTTCAGGATGGTTGAGAAAAAGCGACAGGCCCACTGTCATCGGCTACAGAATCCCACGTCAGAGAATGAGGAGGCTTACCGCAGCCTTCGCTCGGAGGTTCGGAGAGCCGTGAGGCGCTGCAAGGATGGGTGGTAGTCGCGGGTTGTGAGGAGATGGAGTCTGCCTCAGTGTCCTGCGATCACAAATCTCTATTTAACTCCATCAAAAAAGTAACCTGCAGCGCCACACATATTACCATCATTAGGGGAAAAAACGGTGATCCAATCTCCGACCCCCAGAACAGGTTGCAGATTTGCTGAGCATTTCTGTGAGGTCCTGGGGGAGGGAAAATCCCTCAGCAGGAAAACATCGTGGCACAAAGTGAGGATGACCCTGCTGAGGCTGCGGTGCCTCAAATATTGGAAGAAGTCACCCCCTGTGAGTGGCTGGGCTGAGGTGCCATCTGTTGAGGAAGTACTGAAGGTGATCCGGAGGTCTGAGACCAGGAAAGGCAGCGGGCAGAGATGATCTCCCAAGCGAAATGCTGAGGGAGGGTGGCGTTTGTGCACAGACTGCCCTATATGACATCATAAACAACAGTCTGGACCACTGGACGGGGTTCCGCAGGATTGGAAGGATGCCCTGGTGGTCTCCCTCTTAAGAAGGGGGACCGCACAGACTGTAACAACTACAGGGGCATCTCACTCCTCAGTGTGCCGGGAAAGGTCCTGGCAAGCATTATTCAGCATCGCCTTGCCAGGCACGCTGAGGAGAGGCTTGCGGAGCCCCCAATGCGGTTTCAGGAAAGGGCGGTCCTGCACAGATGCCATATTTTCTGTCCATCTGCTACAGCAGAGGTGTAGGGAATTCCAACAAGACCTACATCTCTGCTTTATTGACCTGGTCAAGGCCTATGATACCGTCAGTAGGCCTGGGCTCTGGGTTGCTCTTCGTGCTTTTAGAGTACCTGACCCTCTGCTCATGATCATTAAGGACCTTCATGATGGTGAGCGGGCCCGGGTAAAACTAGGTGGCCGGGAGTCAGAGCCATTCCCTGTACACCTTGGGGTGCGACATGGATGTCCTCTGGCTCCCACATTATCTAACATCTATTTTGACCACTTAGTTCGTGAAGCCTTCAATAGCTGTACCGGGGGAATCTCCATATGGTACAGATATAATGGGAGGCTGATCGATGCCCGGTGCGGTCAAGGGATGGCTCCCTATTGGTCAACCACGTTATGTATGCCGATGATTTAGTAATAGCCGCTCATTCAGAGGAGGAGTTGGAGACGCTGCTGCTGAGACTGGAGCGTGCCACTAAGAGGTGGGGCCTTACCATCAGCCCCACCAAAACTAAGCACCTGCCTGGGTATTTTGTACCACGGACACTCCACCCCCACAACTCCCAATCGGTGATGGGGCAGTTGTGGAGAGAGTGGAGAGTTTCCCATACCTGGGCAGTGTGCTTATGACCGGCTCCAGTTTAACAACAGAGGTCTCACTCCCAATCAGTCAAGCAGCAATATCTTTGCATGGGTTGCATAACGCTGTGTGGAAGCTACCTGGTCTGTCACTCCCCCATAATGCAACATCTTCGCCGGTTAGAAAGTTTAGGCTGGCCTGCCTACGATCCATCCTGGCTTTAACCAGGCTGGATTGTGTGAGGAGCTCACAAATCCTTGAAAGATCTGGGCACGGTCCCATCGGTGAGCTCCTCCGGCAGGCAAGGCTGCGTTGGCTGGGTCATGTATCCCGCATGCCCAGCCACCGCATGCCGAAACAGCTTTTGTTCGGCCGGATCGAGGGGCTAAATGGGCGCGGCACGGGCTAGAGAAGAGATGGAGTGATGTGGTACAGGAGGGCGTGGAGCTGAGTGGACTTGCCGATGACTGGTACCAGCGGTGTCAAGATCGGCCTCTGTGGAGGAGGCTCGTGAAGGACGCTGCTGGGCAGTTGGAGGCAGTCGCCCTCCAACAACAACGGAGGGCGGAGGAGCGACGCTCAGAACAACGAGCGGAGCGCCGGGTGGCTAAAGCACAGCGGGTTGGCACAGTAGGGAGGCACAGGTGGTGCATCAGCCAGTCATCTCAGTCAGTCGACCCGTGGCACCTGCTGGGTCTGCCCCGTAACCTCCTGCCAGCGGGCGTTCGACACTCCACGTGGTCTCAAGGTGCACATAGCCTGGCACAAGCGTCGTGGTGATGTCACCGCCACTTAGTGGCGAATGGCGGTTGTTGTTGTTGTACGTGTGTGTGTACGTGTGTGTGTACGTGTGTGTAACGTGTGTACGTGGTGTGTGTGTGTGGTACGTGTGTGTGTGTAACGTGTGTGTGTACGTGTGTATGTAACGTGTGTAACGTGTGTGTGTGTACGTGTGTACGTGTGTGTAACGGTGTATGTGTGTAGGTGGGCGTGTGCGTGAGCGTTTGTGTGTGTGAGTGTTTGTGTGTGCGTGTGTGTGTGCGTGTGTGTGTGCGTGTGTGTGTAACGTGTGTGTGTATGCGTGGTGTGTGTAACGTGTGTGTGTGTGCGTGTGTGTGTACGTGTGTGTAACGTGTGTGTGTGTGTACGTGTGTGGTGTGCGTACATGTGTGTGTGTACGTGGGTGTGTGTAACGTGTGTGTGTACTTGTGTGTGTGTGTAGGTGTGGCGTGTGTGTGTGTACCTGTGTGTAGTGTGTGTGTAACGTGGTGTGTGTGTGTGTACGTGTGTGTGGTGTGGTATCGTGTGTGTGTACGTGTGTGTGTAACGTGTGTATGTGTGTGTGCACGTGTGTACGTGTCTGTGTGTGTGTGTAACGTGTGTGTGTGTGTAACGTGTGTGTGTGCGTGTGTGTGTGTGTAGGTGGGCGTGTGTGTGTACACTGTGTGTGTGTAACGTGTGTGTGTACGTGTGTGTGTGTAACGTGTGTGTGTACGTGTGTGTGTAACGTGTGTATGTGTGTGTGCACGTGTGTACGTGTGTGTGCACGTGTGTACGTGTCTGTGTGTGCACGTGTGTACGTGTCTGTGTGTGTGTACGTGTCTGTGTGTGTGTACGTGTGTGTGTGTGCAACGTGTGTTGTACGTGTGTGTGTGTGTACGTGTGTGTGTGTGTAACGTGTGTGTGTGTAACGTGTGTGTACGTGTGTGTGTGTACGTGTGGGGAGCGATAGTGTAGCGGTTAGCGCGCTGCGCTATGAACCTGGCGACCCAGGTTCGATTCCCGCTCACGGCCAACACCAGTGACGATTATCTGAACCGGTCCCGGGCCTGCCCCTAGGTCGACTCAGCCTCAAATGAGTACCTGGTGCGGTGTGTAAACATCGCCACTAGGGAGACAAAGGCGGTCGGGCGTGGTGCTGGCCACCCACCCCCTCGTGTACCGTTCCGGCCTTCATAGGTGCTCGCTAACAGAACTTGCCCCTACAGTCTGTTACAGGCTATATGGGGGATCTTTGTCTTTGTCTTTGTGTACGTGTATGTGTACGTGTGTGTACATGTGTGTGTGTGTACGTGTGTGTGTGTGTTAGGTGTGTGTGTGTACGTGTCTGTGTGTGTGTGTACGTGTGGGTGTGTAACGTGTGTGTACGTGTGTGTGTGTGTATCATGTGTGTGTGTAACGTGTGTGTAACGTGTGTGTGTGTGTGTTTACGTGTCTGTGTGTGTGTGTAGGTGTGTGTGTGTAACTTGTGTGTACATGTGTGTGTGTACGTGTGTGTGTACGTGTGTGTGTGTACGTGTGTGTGTACGTGTCTGTGTGTGTGTGTAGGTGTGTGTGTGTAACGTGTGTGTACATGTGTGGTGTGTACGTGTGTGTGTACGTGTGTGTGTGTAGGTGGGGGCGTGTTGGCGTCATCACGTTCACACTGCTGGCTGGCTCCCCACCCTTCTGGCATCGCAAGCAGCTGCTGATGCTGGCGACTCATCATGGAGGGGCGCTACCAGCTCAACTCGCCAGCCTGGGACGACAAATCCTCCTGCGTCAAAGACCTGGCAAGTGACGCACACACAGAGTGACACACACACAGTGTACACACACACACACAGTGACACACACACAGTGACACACACACACACACAGTGACACACACACACAGTGACACACACACACACAGTGACACACACAGTGACACACACACAGTGTACACACACAGTGACATACACAGTGACACACACAGTGACACACACAGTGACACACACAGTGACACACACAGTGACACACACACACAGCGTGACACACACAGTGACACACACACACAGCGTGACACACACACACAGAGTGACACACACAGTGACACACACAGTGACACACACAGTGACACACACAGTGACACACACAGTGACACACACACACAGTGACACACAGTGACACACACAGTGACACACACACAGTGACACACACAGTGACACACACAGTGACACACACATACACACAGTGACACACACAGTGACACACACACAGTGACACACACACAGTGACACACACACAGTGACACACACAGTGACACACACACAGTGATACACACACAGTGAACACACACACAGTGACACACACACAGCGTGACACACACAGTGACACACACACAGCGTGACACACACAGTGACACACACACACAGTGACACACACACAGTGACACACACACACAGTGACACACACAGTGACACACACAGAGTGACACACACAGAGTGACACACACACAGCGTGACACACACAGTGACACCACAGTGACACACACACACAGTGACACACACAGTGACACACACACAGTGACACACACACACAGTGACACACACAGTGACACACACGTTACACACACATACAGTTACACAAAGATAAGATCCCCCATATAGCCTAAACAGACTGTAGGGGCAAGTGCTGTTATCGAGCACTTATGAAGGCCGGAACGGTACAACGAGGGGTGGGTGGCCAGCACCACGCCCCGACCGCCTTTGTCTCCCTAGTGGCAATGTTTACAACACCGCACCAGGTACTCATTTGAGGCTGAGTCGACCTAAGGGGAGGCCCAGGACCGGTTCAGATAATCGTCACTGGTGTTGGCCGTGAGCGGGAATCGAACCCAGGTGGCCAGGTTCATAGTGCAGTGCGCTAACCGCTACACTATCGCTTCCCAGCTACACTATCGGCCAGCTACACGCCCGGCCGCCTTTGTCTCCCTATGGGCGATGATGGTAGTGATGGTAATGATGGTAGTGATGGTAATGATGGGTAGTGATGATGATGAAGGTAGTGATGATGATGATGGTAGTGATGATGTAGTGATGGTAAATGATGGTAGTGATGGTAATGATGGTAGTGATGATGATGATGGTAGTGATGGTAGTGATGATGATGGTAGTGATGATGATGATGGTAGTGATGATGGTAGTGATGGTAATGATGGTAGTGATGGTAATGATGGTAGTGATGGTAATGATGGTAGTGATGATGGATGGTAGTGATGATGGTGATGGTAGTGATGATGGTAGTGATGGTAATGATGGTAGTTGATGGTAATGATGGTAGTGATGATGATGTAAGTGATGATGGTGATGATGGTAGTGATGATGATGGTAGTGATGATGATAGTGATCATAGTGATGGTAGTGATGGTAGTGATGATGATAGTGATGATAGTGATGGTAGTGGATGGTAGTGATGGAGTGAGGTGGTGATGATGATGGTAGTGATGGTAGTGATGTCTGATTGTAGATATGCAGGATGCTGTGTGTGGACCTGTGTCTCCATGATGATGATGATGATAGTGATGGTAGTGATGATGATGGTAGTGATGGTGATGATGTAGTGATGGTAGTGATGGTTAGTGATGATGATGGTAGTGATGATGGTCGTGATGGTGATGATGGTAGTGATGATGGTGGTAGTGATGGTAGTGATGATGGTAGTGATGGTGATGTAGTGATGTTGATGATGATAGTGATGATGGTAGTGATGGTAGTGATGGTAGTGATGATGATGGTAGTGATGGTGATGGTAGTGATGGTAGTGATGGTGATGGTAGTGATGATGATGGTAGTGATGATGGTGATGGTAGTGATGATGGTAGTGATGATGATGGTAGTGTGATGGTGATGGTAGTGATGATGTAGTGATGGTGATGGTAGTGATGTTGATAATGATATCTGATTGTAGATATGCAGGTTGCTGTGTGTGGACCTGTGTCTCCATGGTGATGGTAGTGATGGTAGTAGTGATGGTGGTAGTGATGGTGGTAGTGATGTTGATGATGATGATAGTGATGATGTTGATGATGTTATCTGATTGTAGATATGCAGGTTGCTGTGTGTGGACCTGTGTCTCCATGATGATGATGATGGCAGTGATGATGATGATGGTAGTGATGGTGGTAGTGATGATAGTGATGATGATGGTAGTGGTGGTGGTAGTGATGATGATGTTGATGGTAGTGATGATGATGATGGTGGTAGTGATGATAGCGATGGTGATTGTGATGATGGTAGTGATGATTGATGATGATGTTGAGATGATGATATCTGATTGTAGATATGCAGGGTTGCTGTGTGTAGACCTGTTCTCATGATGAGGATGATGGTAGTGATGGTGATGATTGGTGATGATGATGGTATGATGGTGGTATGATGATAGTGATGGTGATTGTGATGATGGTAGTGATGTTGATATCTGATTGTAGATATGCAGGTTGCTGTGTGTAACCTGTGTCTCCATGATGATGAGATGGTAGTGATGAATAGTGATGGTGATTGTGATGATGGTAGTGATGTTGATGATGATGATATCTGATTGTAGATATGCAGGTTGCTGTGTGTGGACCTGTGTCTCCCTGGTGATGATGATGATGGTAGTAGTGATGGTAGTGATGGTAATTGTGATGATGGTAGTGATGTTGATGATGATGATATCTGATTGTAGATATGCAGGTTGCTGTGTGTAGACCTGTGTCTCCCTGGTGATGATGATGATGGTAGTGATGGTAGTGATGGTAATTGTGATGATGGTAGTGATGTTGATGATGATGATATCTGATTGTAGATATGCAGGTTGCTGTGTGTGGACCTGTGTCTCCCTGGTGATGATGATGATGGTAGTGATGGTAGTGATGGTAATTGTGATGATGGTAGTGATGTTGATGATGATGATATCT
Organism: Petromyzon marinus; assembly: GCF_010993605.1. Lineage (NCBI taxonomy): Eukaryota > Metazoa > Chordata > Hyperoartia > Petromyzontiformes > Petromyzontidae > Petromyzon > Petromyzon marinus. The sequence goes on from NW_022638195.1 coordinate 213,241, forward strand.
GATTGTAGATATGCAGGTTGCTGTGTGTGGACCTGTGTCTCCATGATGATGGTAGTGATGATAGTGATGATGATGTTGATGATGATGATGTTGATGATGATGATGGTGATGATGATGATATCTGATTGTAGATATGCAGGTTGCTGTGTGTGGACCTGTGTCTCCATGATGATGATGATGGTAGTGATGATATGATGATGATGTTGATGATGATGATGATATCTGATTGTAGATATGCAGGTTGCTGTGTGTAGACCCACTGCAGCGACTCACCGCAGCACAAGCGTTGGCTCACCCCTTCTTCCAGAGCTACACGCGGGAGCTCAAGCAAGGGCTCTCCCCGCTAACGCAGGTTCAGGGTGCGTGTCTACCGTGTCTACACACAGAGACACGTAGAGACACGTGTGTCTCTGTGTGTCTCTGTGTCTCTGTGTGTCTACACGTGTCTCCGTGTCTCTACGTGTGTCTCTGTGTGTCTCTGTGTGTCTCTGTGTGTCTCTGTGTGTCTCTGTGTCTCTCCCCGCTACGCAGGTTCAGGGTGCGTGTCTACACGTGTCTACACGTGTGTCTCTGTGTGTCTCTGTGTGTCTCTGTGTGTCTACACGTGTCTACACGTGTCTCCGTGTCTCCATGTGTGTCTCTGTGTGTCTCTGTGTGTCTCTGTGTCTCTCCCCGCTACGCAGGTTCAGGGTGCGTGTCTACACGTGTCTACACGTGTGTCTCTGTGTGTCTCTGTGTCTCTGTGTGTCTCCACGTGTGTCTTTGTGTGTCTACACGTGTCTACACGTGTCTACACGTGTCTACACGTGTGTCTCTGTGTGTCTACACGTGTCTCCGTGTCTCTACGTGTGTCTCCCCGTGTCTCTACGTGTCTCTGTGTGTCTCTGTGTGTGTCTCTGTGTCTCTCCCCGCTACGCAGGTTCAGGGTGCGTGTCTACACGTGTCTCTGTGTGTCTCTGTGTGTCTCTGTGTCTCCACGTGTGTCTCTGTGTGTCTCCGTGTCTCTACGTGTGTCTCTGTGTGTCTCCGTGTCTCTACGTGTCTCTGTGTGTCTCTGTGTCTACACGTGTCTCCCCGTGTCTCTACGTGTCTCTGTGTGTCTCTGTGTCTCTCCCCGCTACGCAGGTTCAGGGTGCGTGTCTACACGTGTCTACACACAGAGACACGTGGAGACACGTGTGTCTCTGTGTGTCTCTGTGTCTCCATGTGTGTCTCTGTGTGTCTCTGTGTGTCTCTGTGTGTCTCTGTGTGTCTCTGTGTCTCCATGTGTGTCTCTGTGTGTCTCTGTGTGTCTCTGTGTGTATCTGTGTGTCTCTGTGTGTCTCTGTGTGTCTCCACGTGTGTCTCCACGTGTCTCTACGTGTGTCTCCGTGTGTCTCTGTGTGTCTCTGTGTGTCTGTGTGTCTCTCCCCGCTACGCAGGTTCAGGGTGCGTGTCTACACGTGTCTACACACAGAGACACGTGTAGACACGTGTGTCTCTGTGTGTCTCTGTGTGTGTCTGTGTCTCTGTGTGTCTCCATGTGTGTCTCTGTGTGTCGCTGTGTGTCTACACGTGTCTACACTGTGTCTCTGTGTGTCTCTGTGTGTGTCTCCCCGTGTCTCCACGTGTCTCTGTGTGTCTCTGTGTGTCTCTGTGTCTCTCCCCGCTACGCAGGTTCAGGGTGCGTGTCTACACGTGTCTACACACAGAGACACGTGTAGACATGTGTCTCTGTGTGTCTCTGTGTGTCTCTGCGTGTCTACACGTGTCTCCACGTGGAGACACGTGTGTCTCTGTGTGTCTCTGTGTGTCTCCGTGTCTCTACGTGTCTCTGTGTGTCTCTGTGTCTCTCCCCGCTACGCAGGTTCAGGGTGCGTGTCTACACGTGTCTACACACAGAGACACGTGTAGACACGTGTGTCTCTGTGTGTCTGTGTGTCTCCACGTGTGTCTCTGTGTGTCTGTGTGTCTCTCCCCGCTACGCAGGTTCAGGGTGCGTGTCTACACGTGTCTACACGTGTGTCTCTGTGTGTCTCTGTGTGTCTCTGTGTGTCTGCACGTGTCTACACGTGTCTACACGTGTGTCTCTGTGTGTCTCTGTGTGTCTCTGTGTGTCTACACGTGTCTACACATGTCTACACGTGTCTACACGTGTGTCTCTGTGTGTCTCTGTGTGTCTCTGTGTGTCTCTGTGTCTACACGTGTCTCCCCGTGTCTCTACGTGTCTCTGTGTGTCTCTGTGTCTCTCCCCGCTACGCAGGTTCAGGTGCGTGTCTACACGTGTCTACACGTGGAGACACGTGTAGACACGTGTCTCTGTGTGTCTCTGTGTGTCTCTGTGTGTCTCTGTGTCTCTGTGTGTCTCTGTGTGTCTCTGTGTGTGTCTCACTGTGTCTCTGTGTGTTTCTGTGTGTCTCTGTGTGTCTCCACGTGTGTCTCTTTGTCTCCGCTTGTGTCTCTGTGTGTGTCTCTTTGTCTCCACGTGTGTCTCTGTGTGTCTCTGTGTGTCTCTGTGTGTCTACACGTGTGTCTCTGTGTGTCTCTGTGTGTCTCCACGTGTCTCCACGTGTGTCTCTGTGTGTCTCTGTGTGTCTCTGTGTCTCTCCCCGCTACGCAGGTTCAGGGTGCGTGTCTACACGTGTCTACACGTGGAGACACGTGTCTCTGTGTGTCTGTGTCTCTGTGTGTCTCTGTGTGTCTCTGTGTGTGTCTGTGTCTCTGTGTGTCTCTGTGTGTCTCCACGTGTGTCTCTCCCCGCTGCGCAGGTTCAGGGTGCGTGTCTACACGTATCTACACACAGAGACACACAGAGACACACAGAGACACGTCTCTGTGTGTCTCTGTGTGTCTCTGTGTGTCTCCACGTGTGTCTCTGTGTGTCTCCACGTGTGTCTCTGTGTGTCTCTGTGTGTCTCCGTGTGTCTCTGTGTGTCTCTGTGTGTCTCGGTGTCTCTACGTGTGTCTCTGTGTGTCTCTGTGTCTACACGTGTCTCCCCGTGTCTCTACGTGTCTCTGTGTGTCTCTGTGTCTCTCCCCGCTACGCAGGTTCGGGTGCGTGTCTACACGTGTCTCTTCACGTGTCTCCACGTGTAGACACGTGTGTCTCTACGTGTCTCCACGTGTCTCTGTGTCTACACGTGTCTCTGTGTCTCTCCCCACTACGCAGGTTCAGGTGGGTTTCTACACGTGTCTCTGTGTGTCTCTGTGTCTCTGTGTGTGTTCACGTGTCTACACGTGTCTCTGTGTGTCTCTACGTGTCTCTGTATCTCCACGTGTGTCTCTACGTGTCTCCGTGTGTCTCTACGTGTCTCTGTGTCTCCACGTGTGTCTCTACGTGTCTCCGTGTGTCTCTATGTGTCTCTGTGTGTCTCTGTGTCTCTCCCCGCTACGCAGGTTCAGGGTGCGTGTCTACACGTGTCTACACGTGTCTCTACGTGTGTCTCTGTGTGTCTCCGTGTCTCTACGTGTGTCTCTGTGTCTACACGTGTCTCCCCGTGTCTCTACGTGTCTCTGTGTGTCTCTGTGTGTCTCTGTGTCTCCATGTCTCCACGTGTGTCTCCACGTGTGTCTCCACGTGTCTGTGTCTCCACGTGTGTCTTCACGTGTCTCTGTGTGTCTCTGTGTCTCTCCCCGCTACGCAGGTTCAGGGTGCGTGTCTTTTGTGTCTGTGTCTCTGTGTGTATCTCTCTCCACGTGTCTCCGTGTCTCTAAGTGTCTCCGTGTCACGTGTCTCCACGTGTGTCTGTGTGTCTCCACGTGTGTCTCTGTGGGTGTCTCCACGTGTGTCTCTGTGTATCTCTGTGTATCTCTGTGTGTCTCTGTGTGTCTCTACGTGTCTGTGATTCTCTGTGTGTCTCTGTGTGTCTCTGCGTGTCTCCGTGTCTCGTGTCTCCACGTGTGTCTGTGTGTCTCTGTGTGTGTCTCTGTGCGTGCCTCCACGTGTGTCTCTGCGTGTCTCCACGTGTCTCTGTGTCTCTCCCCGCTACGCAGGTTCAGGGTACGTGTCTCCGTGTGTCTACACGTGTGTCTCTACGTGTCTCCACGTGTCTCCGCGTGTCTCTGCGTGTCTCCGTGTCTCGTGTCTCCACGTGTGTCTGTGTGTCTCCACGTGTGTCTCTGTGTGTGTCTCTGTGTCTCCACGTGTGTCTCCTTGTCTCCACGTGAGTCTCCGTGTCTCCACGTGTGTCTCTGTGTGTCTGTGTCTCTGTGTGTATCTCTCTCTCCCCGTGTCTCTCCCTCACCCCGTGTCTCTCTCTCTTTCCCCGTGTCTCTCTTCCCGTGTCTCCCTCACCCCGTGTCTCTCTCCCCGTGTCTCTCTCACCCCGTGTCTCTCTCACCCCGTGTCTCTCTCCCCATGTCTCTCTCACCCCGTGTCTCTCTCTCCCCGTGTCTCTCTCCCCGTGTCTCTCTCACCCCGTGTCTCACCCCGCGTCTCTCCCCGCGTCTCTCCCCATGTCTCTCCCCGTGTCTCTCTCTCCCCGTGTCTCTCTCTCACCCCGTGTCTCTCTCACCCCGTGTCTCTCTCACCCCGTGTCTCTCTCACCCCGTGTCTCTCTCTCTCTCCGTGTCTCTCTCCTCGTGTCTCTCTCTCCCCGTGTCACTCTCTCTCTCCCCGTGTCACTCTCTCTCTCCGTGTCTCTCTCCCCGTGTCTCTCTCCCCGTGTCTCTCTCTCACCCCGTCTCTCTCACCCCGTGTCTCTCTCACCCTGTCTCTCTCACCCCGTGTCTCTCTCCCCGTGTCTCTCTCACCCCGTGTCTCTCTCACCCCGTGTCTCTCTCTCCCCGTGTCTCTCTCACCGACTGTCTCTCTCACCCCGTGTCTCTCTCACCCCGTGTCTCTCTCACCCCGTGTCTCTCTCTCCCCGTGTCTCTCTCCCCGTGTCTCTCTCTCTCCCTGTGTCTCTCTCCCCCCCGTGTCTCTCTCCCCGTGTCTCTCTCACCCCGTGTCTCTCTCACCCGTGTCTCTCTCACCCCGTGTCTATCTCTCCTGTCTCTCACCCCGTGTCTCCCTCACCCCGTGTCTCTCTCCCCGTGTCTCTCTCTCTCCGTGTCTCTCTCCCCCGTGTCTCTCTCTCCCCGTGTCTCTCTCTCTCACCCCGAGTCTCTCTCTCCGTGTCTCTCTCCTCCCGTGTCTCTCTCACCCCGTGTCTCTCACCCCGTGTTTCTCTCTCACCCGTGTCTCTCTCCCCGTGTCTCTCTCCCCGTGTCTCTCCCTCCCCGTGTCTCTCTCTCCCCGTGTCTCTCTCTCTCCACGTGTCTCTCTCCCCGTGTCTCTCTCACCCCGTGTCTCTCTCTCCCCGTGTTTCTCTCACCCCGTGTCTCTCTCCCCGTGTCTCTCCCCGTGTCCTCTCTCCCGTGTCTCTCTCCCGTGTCTCTCTCACCGTCTCTCTCACCGTGTCTCTCTCACCCTGCGTCTCTCCCCGCGTCTCACCCCGCGTCTCTCTCCCCGTGTCCTCTCCCCGTGTCTCTTTCTCCCCGTGTCTCTCTCTCCCCGTGTCTCTCTCACCGCATATCTCTCTCTCCCCGTGTCTCTCTCTCTCCGTGTCTCTCTCACACCCGTGTCTCTCTCACCCCGTGTCTCTCTCCCCCGTGTCTCTCTCTCCCCGTGTCTCTCTCTCCGTGTCCTCTCTCCCCGTGTCTCTCTCTCCCCGTGTCTCTCTCCCCCGTGTCTCTCTCTCCCCGTGTCTCTTCCCCGTGTCTCTCTCCCCGTGTCTCTCTCCCCGTGTCTCTCTCTCCCCGTGTCTCTCTCTCCCGTGTCTCTCTCCCCGTGCTCTCTCTCCCCGTGTCTCTCTCTCCCCGTGTCTCTCTCCCCGTGTCTCTCTCTCCCCGTGTCTCTCTCCCCGTGTCTCTCTCTCCCCGTGTCTCTCTCCTCCCGTGTCTCTTCTCCCCGTGTCTCTCTCTCCCCCGTGTCTCTCTCTCTCCCGTGTCTCTCTCCCGTGTCTCTCTCCCCGTGTCTCTCTCTCCCCGTGTCTCTCTCTCCCCGTGTCTCTCTCTCCCATGTCTCTCTCTCCCCGTGTCTCTCTCTCCCCGTGTCTCTCTCTCCCCGTGTCTCTCTCTCCCCTGTGTCTCTCTCCCGTGTCTCTCTCTCCCCCGTGTCTCTCTCTCTCCCGTGTCTCTCTCTCCCCGTGTCTCTCCTCCCGTGTCTCTCTCTCCCCCGTGTCTCTCTCCTCCCGTGTCTCTCTCCCCGTGTCTCTCTCCCCCCGTGTCATCTCTCCCCGTGTCTCTCTCTCCCCTGTGTCTCTCTCTCCCCGTGTCTATCTCTCCCGTGTCTCTCTCTCCCCGTGTCCTCTCTCCCCGTGTCCTCTCTCTCCCCGTGTCTCTCTCTGCCTCGTGTCTCTCTCACGCACGGTGTCTCTCTCTTCACCCCGTGGTCTTCTCTCTCCCTGTGTCTCGCTCACACGCGTGTCTCTCTCAGGTCCCCGTGTCTCTCTCTCCCCGTGTCTCTCTCTCTCCTGTATCTCTCTCCCGTGTCGTCTCTCTACATCGTCTCTCTCTGGCCCGTGTCTCTCTCCCCCGTGTCTCTCGTCCCGTGTCTCTCTCCCTGCGTCTGTCCCGTCTCTCACACCCAGTGTCTCTCTCTCCCAGTGTCTCCTCTCCCCCGTGTGTCTCTTCCCGTGTCCTCTCCGCCCGTGTCTCTCTCTCCCATGTCTCTCTCCCCGTGCTACTCTCTCCCTCGGTGTCTCTCTCACCCCGTGTCCTCTCCCCGTCTCTTACCCGTGTCTCTCTCTCCCCGTGTCCTCTCACCCCATATCTCTCTCTCCCCGTGTCTCTCTCTCTCCTCCGTGTCTCTCTCACCCCGTGTCTCTCTCACCCCGTGTCTCTCTCTCCCCGTGTCTCTCTCTCCCCGTGTCTCTCTCTCCGTGTCTCTCTCCCCGTGTCTCTCTCACCCCGTGTCTCTCTCCCCGTACCTCTCTCTCCGTGTCTCTCTCCCCGTGTCTCTCTCACCCCGTGTCTCTCTCACCCCATGTCTCTCTCTCACCCCGTGCCTCTGTCCCCGTGTCTCTCTCTCCGTGTCTCTCTCTCCCCGTGTCTCTCTCTCCCCGTGTCTCACCCCGTGTCTCTCTCTCCCGTGTCTCTCTCTCCTGTGACTCTCACCCCGTGTCTCTCTCACCCCGTGTCTCTCTCCCCGTGTCTCTCTCTCTGTCTCTCTCTCCCCGTGTCCTCTCTCCCCGTGTCTCTCTCACCGTGTCTCTCTCACCGTGTCTTCCCCTGCGTCTCTCCCCATGTCTCTCCCCGTGTCTCTCTCCTCCCCGTGTGTCTCTCCCCATGTCTCTCTCCCCGTGTCTCTCTCCCCGTGTCTCTCTCTTCCCCATGTCTCTCCCCCCGTGTCTCTCTCCCCGTGTCCTCTCTCTCCCCGTGTCTCTCTCTCCCGTGTCTCTCTCCCCGTGTCTCTCTCTCCCCGTGTCTCCTCTCTCCCCCCGTGTCTCTCTCCCCGTGTCTCTCTCTCCCTGTCTCTCTCTCCCCGTGTCTCTCTCTCCCCGTGTCCTCTCTCTCCCCGTGTCTCTCTCACCCCGTGTCTCACTCTCCTCGTGTCTCACCCTGTGTCTCTCTCTCCCCGTGTCTCTCTCTCCCTGTGTCTCTCTCACCGCGTGTCTCTCTCACCCCGTGTCTCTCTCCCC
>NW_022638196.1:0-125000 GCF_010993605.1 Petromyzon marinus
CCCAGGAAGGCCCCGCCCCCCTCACGCTGAGCGTTCCGAAGCCGCAGCGTCGCCCGTTACGCCACTCCCCGTCGTAGACGAGGCCCTGCTGGGCCCACACCTGGGTGCCTCGCCCTGGGAGGGAGGGGGGGGGCATGAGGGGGAGGGTGGTGACGATGAAGGGCGAATTTTAGAGGTTCAAGTTCTGAGTGATTTGGACCAATCGCCTGCTTTGTGTCTGATGGGAGCCGGTGGGCTTGCAGATGGTTACTCACCGACTCACCTACTCGCCCACCCACTCACCTACTCACCCACTCGCTCACCCACTCACCCACTCACCTACCCAATCACTCACCCACTCACACACTAACTCACCCACTCAATCACTCACCTACCCAATCACACACTCACACACCCACTCACCCGCTCACTCGCTCACCCACTCACACACTAACTCACCAACCCACCCACTCAACAACAACAACCGCCATTCGCCACTTTGTGGTGGTGACGTCACCACGACGCTTGTGCCAGGCCATGTGCACCCTGAGGCCACGTGAAGTGTCGAACGCCCGCTGGCAGGAGGTCACGGGGCAGACCCAGCAGGTGCCACGGGTCGACTGACTGAGATGACTGAGATGACTGAGATGACTGGCTGATGCACCACCTGTGCCCCCTACTGTGCCAACCTGCTGTGCTTTAGACACCCGGCGCTCCGCTCGTTGTTCTGAGCGTCGCTCCTCCGCCCTCCGTTGTTGATGGAGGGCGACTGCCTCCAACTGCCTAGTAGCATCATTCACGAGCCTCCTCCACAGAGGCCGATCTTGACACCGCTGGTACCAGTCATCGGCAAGTCCACTCAGCTCCACGTCCTCCTGTACCACATCACTCCATCTCTTCTCTAGCCCGTGCCGCGCCCGCTTAGCCCCCTCAATCCGGCCAAACAAAAGCTGTTTCGGCATGCGGTGGCTGGGCATGCGGGCTACATGACCCAGCCATCGCAGCCTTGCCTGCCGGAGGAGCTCACCGATGGGACCCTGCCCAGATCTTTCAAGGATTTGTGAGCTCCTCACACAATCCAGTCTGGTTAAACCCAGGATGGATCGTAGGCAGGCCAGCCTAAATGTTTCTAACCGGCGAAGATGTTCCATAAGGGGGGTCCCACCCACTCACCCACTCACTCACACACCCACTCACCTACCCACCCACTCGCTCACCCACTCACACACTAACTCACCCACTCAATCACTCACCTACCCAATCACTCACCCACTAACTCACCCACCCAATCACTCACTCAACCCACCATCCACTCAATCACCCACTCACACACACCCACTCACCTACCCACCCACCCACTCGCTCACCCACTAACTCACCTGCCCAATCACTCACCCAATCACACACCCACTCACCTACTCACCCACTCGCTCACCCACTCACACACTAACTCACCCACTCAATCACTCACCTACCCAATCACTCACCCACTCACCTACCCACCCACTCGCTCACCCACTCACACACTAATTCACCCACTCAATCACTCACCTACCCAATCACTCACCCACTCACAAACCCACTCATCTACCCACACACCCACTCACTCACTCAGAAACCCACCCACCCAATCACTAACGCAACCCACCATCCACTCAATCACCTACTCACACACCCACTGACCTACCCACTCACTCACTCACACACTAACTCACCTACCCAATCACTCACCCACTCACAAACTCACTCATCTACCCACACACCCACTCACTCAAAAACCCACCCACCCAATCACTCACTCAACCCACCATCCACTCAATCACCCACTCACACACCCACTCACCTACCCACCCACTCGCTCACCCACTCACACACTAACTCACCCACTCAATCACTCACCTACCCAATCACTCACCCACTCACAAACCCATTCATCTACCCACACACCCACTCACTCAGTCACTCACTCAGAAACCCACCCACCCAATCACTCACTCAACCCACCATCCACTCAATCACCCACTCACCTACCCACCCACCCACTCGCTCAACCACTCACACACTAACTCACCTACCCAATCACTCACCCACTCACAAACCCACTCATCTACCCACACACCCACTCACTCACTCAGAAACCCACCCACCCAATCACTCACTCAACCCACCATCCACTCAATCACCCACTCACACACCCACTCACCTACCCACCCACTCGCTCACTCACCCACTCACACACTAACTCACCTACCCAATCACTCACCCACTCACAAACCCACTCATCTACCCACAAACCCACTCACTCAGAAACCCAACCACCCAATCACTCACTCAACCCACCATCCACTCAATCACCCACTCACACACCCACTCACCTACCCACCCACTCGCTCACTCACCTACTCACACACTAACTCACCTACCCAATCACTCACCCACTCACAAACCCACTCATCTACCCACACACCCACTCACTCACTCAGAAACCCACCCACCCACTCATTCAACCCACCATCCACTCAATCACCCACTCACTCACTGACAACAACTGCCATTCGCCACTAAGTGGCGGTGACGTCACCGCGACGCTTGTGCCAGGCCATGTGCACATTGAGGCCACGTGAAGTGTCGAACACCCGCTGGCAGGAGGTCACGGGGAAGACCCAGGTGCCACGGGTCGACTGACTGAGATGACTGAGATGACTGGCTGATGCACCACCTGTGCCCCCTACCGTGCCAACCTGCTGTGCTTTAGCCACCCGACGCTCCACTCGTTGTTGTGAGCGTCGCTCCTCTCCCCTCCGTTGTTGTTGGAGGGCGACTGCCTCCAACTGCTCAGTAGCGGCGTTCTTCACGAGCCTCCTCCACAGAGGCCGATCTTGACACCGTTGGTACCGGTCATCGGCAAGTCCACTCAGCTCCACATCCTCCTGTACTCCATCTCCTCTCTAGCCCGTGCCACGCCCGTTTAACCCCCTCTATGTGGCCGAACAAAAGCTGTTTAGGCATGCGGTCACTGGGCATGCGGGTTACAGTACCCAGCCAACGCAGCCTTGCCCGCCGGAGGAGCTCACCAATGGGAATTTTGTCCAGATCTTCCAAGGATTTGCGAGCTCCTCACACAATCCAGCCTGGTAAAACCTAGGATGGATCGTAGGCAGGCCAGCCTAAATGTTTCTAACTGGCGAAGATGTTCCATTAAGGGGTCCACATTTCTCAAGCGTAGAGAAGGGAGGGAATGACCGTGGCCGAGAAGACCTGAAGCTTAGTGCGGAGCGACAGACCAGGTAGCTTCCACACAGCGTTACGCAACCGATGAAAAGATATTGCCACTCGACTGATTCGGAGTGAGACCTCTGTTGTCAAACCGAAGCCGGTCATGAACACACTGCCCAGGTATAGGAAACTCTCCACTCTCTCCCCAACTGCCTCATCACCAATTGGGAGTTGTGGGGGTGGAGTGTCCGATGGTACAAAATACCCAGGCAGGTGCTTAGTTCTGTTGGGGCTGATGGTAAGGCCCCACCTATTAGCGGCAAGCTCCAGGTTCAGCAGCAGCGCCTCCAACTCCTCCTCACCAGATCATCGGCATACATCACGTGGGTGACCAAATCTGCAAACCTATTCCGACCCCCAGGAATAGGTTTGCAGATTTGCTGAGCATTTCTGTTAAGTCCTGCGGGAGGGGAAATCCCTCGACATGGAAACATCGTGAAACAAAGTGGGGATGATCCTGCTGAGGCTGTGGTGCCTCAAATATTGGAAGAGGAAGTCACCCCCTGTGAGTGACTGGCTGAGGTGCCATCTGTTGAGGAAGTACTAAAGGGGATCCAGTCTGAGACCAGGAAAGGCACCGGGCAGAGATGATCTCCCAAGCGAAATGCTGAGGGAGGGTGGTGTTTGTGCACAGACTGCCCTACATGACATCATAACAAAAGTCTGGACCACTGGACGGGTTACGCAGGATTGGAAGGATGCCCTTGTGGTCCTCCTCTTCAAGGGGGACTGCACAGACTGTAACAACTACAGGGGTATCTCACTCCTCAGTGTGCCGGGAAAGGTCCTGGCAAAGATTATTCAACATCGCCTTGCCAGAGGAGAGGCTTGCGGAGCCCCAAGGAGATTTCAGGAAAGGGTGGTCCTGCACAGATGCCATATTCTCCGTCCGTTTGCTACAGCAGAGGTGTAGGGAATTCCAACAAGACCTACATCTCTGCTTTATTGACCTGGTCAAAGCCTAAGATACCATCAGTAGGCCTGGGTTCTGGGTTGTTCTTCGTGCTTTCAGAGTCCCTGACCCTCTGCTGACAATCATTAAGGACCTTCATGATGGTAAGCGGGCCCGGGTAAAACTACGTGGCCGGGAGTCGGAGCCATTCCCTGTTCACCTAGGGGTGCGACAGGGATGTCCTCTGGCTCCAACAATATTTAACATATTTTTCGACCACGTAGTTCCTGAAGCCTTTGATGGCTGTACCAGAGGAATTTACCATCTAGTACAGATACAATGGGAGGCTGATCGATGCCCGGGTGCGGTCAAGGGATGGCTCCCTATTGGTCAACCATGTTATGTATGCCGATGATTTGGAAATTGCCGCTCACTCAGAGGAGGAGTTGGAGGGGCTGCTGCTGAAACTGGAGTGTGCCACTAAGAGGTGGGGCCTTACCATCAGCCCCACTAAAACTAAGCACTTGCCTGGGTATTTTGTACCATTGGGCACTCCACCCCAACAACTCCCAATCGGTGATGGAGCAGTTGTGGAGAGAGTGGAGAGTTTCCCATACCTGGGCAGTGTGCTCATGACCGGCTCCGGTTTGACAGCAGAGGTCTCACTCCGAATCAGTCGAGCGGCATTATCTTTTCATTGGTTGCGTAATGCTGTGTGGAAGCTACCTGGTCTGTCGCTCCGCACGAAGCTTCGGGTCTTCTCGGCCATGATCATCCCCTCCCTTCTCTACGCTTGCGAAACGTGGACCCCCCTAATGGAATATCTCCGCCAGTTAGAAACATTTAGGCCGGCCTGCCTACGATCAATCCTGGTTTTACCAGGCTGGATTGTGTGAGGAGCTCACAAATCCTCGAAAGATCTGGACAAAGTCCCATCGGTGAGCTCCTCCGGCAGGCAAGGCTGCGTTGGCTGGGTCATGTAGCCCGCATGCCCAGCCACCGCATGCCGAAACAGCTTTTGTTCGGCCGGATTGAGGGGGCTAAACGGGCACGGCACGGGCTAGAGAAGAGATGGAGTGATGTGGTACAGGAGGGTGTGGAGCGGAGTGGACTTGCCGATGACTGGTACCAGCGGTGTCAAGATCGACCTCTGTGGAGGAGGCTCGTGAAGGATGCTACTGGGCAGTTGGAGGTAGTCGCCCTCCAACAACAACGAAGGGCGGAGGAGCGACGCTCACAACAACGAGCAGAGCGCCGGGTGGCTAAAGCACAGCAGGTTGGCACAGTAGGGGGCACAGGTGGTGCATCAGCCAGTCATCTCAGTCAGTCGACCCGTGGCACCTGGGTCTGCCCCGTGACCTTCTGCCAGCGGGCGTTCGACACTTCACGTGGCCTCAGGGTGCACATAGCCTGGCACAAGCGTCGTGGTGACGTCACCACCACTTAGTGGCGAATGGCGGTTGTTGTTGTTGTTGTGTGTCTCACCGTGTGTGTCTCACTGTGTGTGTGTCTCACTGTGTGTGTGTGTCTCACTGTGTGTGTGTGTCTCACTGTGTGTGTGTGTCTCACTGTGTGTGTGTGTGTGTCTCACTGTGTGTCTCACTGTGTGTGTGTATCTCACTGTGTGTGTGTCTCACTGTGTGTGTGTCTCACTGTGTGTGTGTCTCACTGTGTGTCTCACTGTGTGTGTCTCACTGTGTGTGTGTGTCTCACTGTGTGTGTGTGTCTCACTGTGTGTGTCTCACTGTGTGTGTGTGTGTCTCACTGTGTGTGTCTCACTGTGTGTGTCTCACCATGTCTCACTGTGTGTGTCTCACCATGTCTCACTGTGTGTGTGTGTCTCACTGTGTGTCTCACTGTGTGTGTGTCTCACTGTGTGTGTGTGTCTCACTGTGTGTGTGTGTCTCACTGTGTGTGTGTCTCACTGTGTGTCTCACTGTGTGTGTGTCTCACTGTGTGTGTGTGTGTGTCTCACTGTGTGTGTGTCTCACTGTGTGTCTCACTGTGTGTGTGTCTCACTGTGTGTCTCACTGTGTGTGTGTCTCACTGTGTGTGTGTCTCACTGTGTGTGTGTCTCACTGTGTGTCTCACTGTGTGTCTCAATGTGTGTCTCACTGTGTGTGTGTGTGTCTCACTGTGTGTCTCACTGTGTGTGTGTCTCACCGTGTGTCTCACTGTGTGTGTGTCTCACTGTGTGTCTCACTGTGTGTCTCACTGTGTGTGTGTCTCACCGTGTGTCTCACTGTGTGTGTCTCACTGTGTGTCTCACTGTGTGTGTGTGTCTCACTGTGTGTGTGTCTCACTGTGTGTCTCACTGTGTGTCTCACTGTGTGTCTCACTGTGTGTGTGTCTCACTGTGTGTCTCACTGTGTGTCTCACTGTGTGTGTGTCTCACTGTGTGTCTCACCGTGTGTGTGTCTCACTGTGTGTGTGTCTCACTGTGTGTCTCACTGTGTGTGTGTCTCACTGTGTGTGTGTCTCACTGTGTGTGTCTCACTGTGTGTGTCTCACTGTGTGTCTCACCGTGCCTGCGATCAGCGTGCCACTCTCCCGTGTAGGAGTCTCCCAGGGGTGACACCACGAGGTGCCGGACGCCTTCCCTCTGACCCCTCCGCTCCCTTTCCTTCCACGGAGCCGCTGGGCGCCCAGCGTCCAGCAAACTCTTCAAGCGAGGCATTGTCTCTCAACTATCTCTCTTAACTCTCTATTAACTCTCTCTCTTCTGTCTCTCTCCTCTCTGGGACAGGGGAATGAGAGGTCATCGCTGTAGAAAAACACTTACTAACGTACACACTTACTAACGTACACACTCACTAACGTACACACTTACTAACGTACACACTTACTAACGTACACACAACGTACACACTCACTAACGTACACACTTACTAACGTACACTCTAACTAACGTACACACTTACTAACGTACACACTTACTAACGTACACACAACGTACACACTAACGTACACACTCACTAACGTACACACAACGTACACACTAACTTACACACTCACTAACGTACACACTCACTAACGTACACACAACGTACACACAACGTACACACTTACTAACGTACACACTTACTAACGTACACACTCACTAACGTACATACTAACGTACACTCTCACTAACGTACACTCTAACTAACGTACACACAACGTACACTCTTACTAACTTACACACTCACTAACGTACACTCTAACTAACGTACACACTCGCTAACGTACACACTCACTAACGTACACTCTCACTAACGTACATTCTTACCAACGTACACTCACTAACGTACACACTCACTAACGTACACACAACGTACACACTAACTTACACACTCACTAATGTACACACTCACTAACGTACACACTAACGTACACTCTCACTAACATACACTCTAACTAACGTACACACAACGTACACTCTTACTAACTTACACACTCACTAACGTACACTCTAACTAACGTACACACTCACTAACGTACACACTTACTAACGTACACACTCACTAACGTACACACAACGTACACACTCACTAACGTACACTCTAACTAACGTACACACAACGTACACTCTTACTAACGTACACACTCACTAACGTACACACAACGTACACACTTACTAACGTACACTCTAACTAACGTACACTCTTAATAACGTACACACTCACTAACGTACACTCTTACTAACGTACACTTATTAATGCACGACTTAAGAACATCCGACTCACGTCCGTATGGGTCTCTGTGGGTCTCTACGAGTATGTGTCTCTGTGAGTATGGGTCTCTGAGGGTCTATGGGTCTCTATGAGTGTGGGTCTCTGTGAGTATGGGTCTCTGTGGGTCTCTGTGGGTCTCTATGAGTATGGGTCTCTATGGGTCTCTATGAGTATGTATCTCTGTGCGTCTCTATGAGTATGGGTCTCTGTGGGTATCTATGGATCTCTATGAGTATGTATCTCTGTGCGTCTCTATGAGTATGTATCTCTGTGGGTATCTATGGGTCTCTATGAGTATGTATCGCTATAGGTCTCTATGAGTATGGGTCTCTGTGGGTCTCTATGAGAATGGGTCTCTGTGGGTCTCTATGAGTATGCATCTCTGTGGGTCTCTATGAGTATGGGTCTCTATGGGTCTCTATGAGTATGGGCCTCTATGAGTGTGGGTCTCTGTGGGTCTCTATGAGTATTGGTTTCTGTGGGTCTATGGGTCTCTGAGTATGGGTCTCTGTGGGTCTCTATAACTATGGGTCTCTATAGTATGGGTCTCTGTGGGTCTCTATGAGTATGGGCCTCTGAGTGTGGGTCTCTGAGTCTCTATGAGTATGGGTCTCTGTGGGTCTATGGGTCTCTATGAGTATGTATCTCCGTGGGTCTCTATGAGTATGGGTCTCTGTGGGTCTCTATGGGCCTCTATGAGTGTGGGTCTCTATGAGTATGGGCCTCGATGATTATGGGTCTCTGTGGGTCTATGGGTCTCTGAGTATGGGTCTCTATGAGTATGGGTCTCTGTGGGTCTCTATGAGTATGGGTCTCTGTGAGTATGGGTCTCTGTGAGTCTCTATGAGTATGGGTCTCTGTGGGTCTATGGGTCTCTATGAGTATGTATCTCTGTGGGTCTCTATGAGTATGGGTCTCTATGAGTATGGGTCTCTGTGGGTCTCTATGAGTATGGGTCTCTATGAGTATGGGTCTCTGTGGGTCTCTATGAGTATGGGTCTCTATGAGTGTGGGTCTCTATGAGTATGGGTCTCTATGGGTCTCCATGAGTATGGGTCTCTATGAGTATGGTTCTCTGTGGGTCTCTATGAGTATGGGTCTCTATGAGTGTGGGTCTCTATGAGTATGGGTCTCTATGGGTCTCCATGAGTATGGGTCTCTATGAGTATGGGTCTCTATGAGTGTGGTTCTCTGTGGGTCTCTATGAGTCTGGGTCTCTATGAGTGTGGGTCTATGGGTCTCTATGAGTCTGGGTCTCTATGAGTATGGGTCTCTGAGTATGTATCTCTGTGGGTCTCTATGAGTATGGGTCTCTATGGGTCTCTGAGTATGGGTTTCTGTGGGTTTATTTAACCAAGTATACATTAGTGCATACGCTAATGTGTATGTATAAGCACACGGTATATAT
This sequence comes from Petromyzon marinus, assembly GCF_010993605.1. NCBI lineage: Eukaryota > Metazoa > Chordata > Hyperoartia > Petromyzontiformes > Petromyzontidae > Petromyzon > Petromyzon marinus. Next base: position 9,269 of record NW_022638196.1, read on the forward strand.
GTGTATGTTTATGTATACTAACAATAACACCTTTACACGTATAGCTCTATAATGAATAGATTGTTTAATAATAATTTTGAGTATAATTAGTGTATACATAATCCGCGTATACCGCTATTAAATCTATTGATTGCGTGCGTGTTTGTTACGGACAATGCACACATGCGAATACAAAGTTTATAAGCGTATAGTATGTTTGACTAAATGTAAACTTCGTTACAATAAATTTTTACGTTTTATTGTTTAAAAGAATTCCCCTCAGAGTCGATAAACTCCCGCCAAAACTCGTGTGGGCGGTCGATCAAAGCGTTAAACTTTCTCATTAAAGTTCTCATTAAACTTTTTTTAAAAAGTTCTCTCATTAAACTTTGAGTTTTGTTCGTGACATTTGTTTTTTGCGCGAAAGATTTTTAACGAGGTTAAATTTAATTTAATTACAATTAGTTTTTTTAGCACGCACACACCGAAACTGTCCAAACTAACACTTTTAACGTCGTGATAATATCTCACACTTCACAGTTATATGTAGATAATACGCAGACGTAGATAAACAGAGTAAAGCGATATTAATGGTTACTCTGTTGTTATTTATATTTTGTAATTAATAATTAATTTCACACCTGTGGTGGTGGGGCTGATATTGTTAAGTGTTGAACGGAGGTTACGGATTAAATAAATCGTAAACGGCTACGATGTCAACACAACAACAAAAACAACTTTAATCGTTAACGACTCGTAACATTTAAACTTCTTTAAGGCAAAAACATTTAAAGCGGTTGCGACGAGAATTCCAGCGATTTAACCACCACCACCACGTAATTTGATTAACCCCTTATCATCGCTGACATCAACCGGTGTCGAAGAAGCGACTACAATCTACGAGACAAATGTTGCCCTTTGATTTAACTTAAATCGTCCAAAGTTCGCCATCCTTACCGATGTTAAACGCGAACGTGTCGCCTCGCCTGCTCACAGCCTCGGGCCTAGCGTCTCGGTAGCCATGGCGACCGCCCCCACCACAACACCCCCAACCCCACCCCCCCAACCACCCAGAGAGACTCCCACCCAGAGAGACTCCCACCCAGAGAGACTCCCACCCAGAGTCACTCCCACCCAGAGACTCCCCACCCAGAGACTCCCCACCCAGAGTCTCCCACCCAGAGTCTCCCACCCAGAGACTCCCACCCAGAGTCACTCCCACCCAGAGACTCCCACCCAGAGTCTCCCACCCAGAGACTCCCACCCAGAGTCACTCCCACCCAGAGACTCCCACCCAGAGTCTCCCACCCAGAGACTCCCACCCAGAGACTCCCACCCAGAGTCTCCCACCCAGAGACTCCCACCCAGAGACTCCCACCCAGAGACTCCCACCCAGAGTCTCCCACCCAGAGACTCCCACCCAGAGACTCCCACCCAGAGACTCCCACCCAGAGACTCCCACCCAGAGACTCCCACCCAGAGTCTCCCACCCAGAGACTCCCACCCAGAGACTCCCCACCCAGAGACTCCCACCCAGAGTCTCCCACCCAGAGACTCCCATCCAGAGACTCCCACCCAGAGACTCCCACCCAGAGTCTCCCACCCAGAGTCACTCCCACCCAGAGACTCCCACCCTCAGTCTCCCACCCAGAGTCACTCCCACCCAGAGAGACTCCCACCCAGAGTCACTCCCACCCAGAGACTCCCACCCAGAGTCACTCCCACCCAGTCACTCCCACCCAGAGTCACTCCCACCCAGAGAGACTCCCACCCAGAGTCACTCCCACCCAGAGTCACTCCCACCCAGAGAGACAACCCACCCAGAGAGACTCCCACCCACCCAGAGACTCCCGCCCAGAGACTCCCACCCAGAGAGACTCCTACCCAGAGACTCACACCCAGAGACTCACACCCACCCTCCCAGACTCCCACCCACCCAGAGACTCCCACCCACCCAGTCACCCACCCAGAGTGACCCGCCCAGAGACTCCCACCCAGAGACTCCCACCCAGAGAGACTCCCACCCAGAGTCACTCCCACCCAGAGACTCCCCACCCAGAGACTCCCCACCCAGAGTCTCCCACCCAGAGTCTCCCACCCAGAGACTCCCACCCAGAGTCACTCCCACCCAGAGACACTCCCACCCAGAGACTCCCACCCAGAGACTCCCACCCAGAGTCACTCCCACCCAGAGTCACTCCCACCCAGAGACTCCCACCCAGAGTCTCCCACCCAGAGACTCCCACCCAGAGACTCCCACCCAGAGTCTCCCACCCAGAGACTCCCACCCAGAGACTCCCACCCAGAGACTCCCACCCAGAGACTCCCACCCAGAGTCTCCCACCCAGAGACTCCCACCCAGAGACTCCCACCCAGAGACTCCCACCCAGAGTCTCCCACCCAGAGACTCCCACCCAGAGACTCCCCACCCAGAGACTCCCACCCAGAGTCTCCCACCCAGAGACTCCCACCCAGAGACTCCCACCCAGAGACTCCCACCCAGAGTCTCCCACCCAGAGTCACTCCCACCCAGAGACTCCCACCCTCAGTCTCCCACCCAGAGTCACTCCCACCCAGAGAGACTCCCACCCAGAGTCACTCCCACCCAGAGACTCCCACCCAGAGTCACTCCCACCCAGTCACTCCCACCCAGAGTCACTCCCTCCCAGAGAGACTCCCACCCAGAGTCACTCCCACCCAGAGTCACTCCCACCCAGAGTCACTCCCACCCAGAGAGACAACCCACCCAGAGAGACTCCCACCCACACAGAGACTCCCGCCCAGAGACTCCCACCCAGAGAGACTCCTACCCAGAGACTCACACCCAGAGACTCACACCCACCCTCCCAGACTCCCACCCACCCAGAGACTCCCACCCACCCAGTCACCCACCCAGAGTGACCCGCCCAGAGACTCCCACCCAGAGACTCCCACCCAGAGAGACTCCCCCCCAGAGTCACTCCCACCCAGAGACTCCCCACCCAGAGACTCCCCACCCAGAGTCTCCCACCCAGAGTCTCCCACCCAGAGACTCCCACCCAGAGTCACTCCCACCCAGAGACTCCCACCCAGAGTCACTCCCACCCAGAGTCACTCCCACCCAGAGTCACTCCCACCCAGAGACTCCCACCCAGAGTCTCCCACCCAGAGACTCCCACCCAGAGTCTCCCACCCAGAGACTCCCACCCAGAGACTCCCACCCAGAGACTCCCACCCAGAGACTCCCACCCAGAGACTCCCACCCAGAGTCTCCCACCCAGAGACTCCCACCCAGAGACTCCCACCCAGAGACTCCCACCCAGAGACTCACACCCAGAGACTCCCACCCAGAGTCTCCCACCCAGAGACTCCCACCCAGAGACTCCCCACCCAGAGACTCCCACCCAGAGTCTCCCACCCAGAGACTCCCACCCAGAGACTCCCACCCAGAGACTCCCACCCAGAGTCTCCCACCCAGAGTCACTCCCACCCAGAGACTCCCACCCTCAGTCTCCCACCCAGAGTCACTCCCACCCAGAGAGACTCCCACCCAGAGTCACTCCCACCCAGAGACTCCCACCCAGAGTCACTCCCACCCAGTCACTCCCACCCCGAGTCACTCCCACCCAGAGAGACTCCCACCCAGAGTCACTCCCACCCAGAGTCACTCCCACCCAGAGTCACTCCCACCCAGAGAGACAACCCACCCAGAGAGACTCCCACCCACCCAGAGACTCCCGCCCAGAGACTCCCACCCAGAGAGACTCCTACCCAGAGACTCACACCCAGAGACTCACACCCACCCTCCCAGACTCCCACCCACCCAGAGACTCCCACCCACCCAGTCACCCACCCAGAGTGACCCGCCCAGAGACTCCCACCCAGAGACTCCCACCCACCCAGAGACTCCCACCCACCCAGAGACTCCCACCCAGAGTCACTCCCACCCAGAGTCTCCCACCCAGAGTCTCCCACCCAGAGACTCACACCCAGAGACTCACACCCAGAGACTCCCACCCACCCTCCCAGACTCCCACCCACCCAGAGACTCCCACCCACCCAGAGACTCCCACCCACCCAGAGACTCCCTCCCACCCAGAGACTCCCACCCACCCAGAGACTCCCACCCACCCAGAGACTCCCACCCACCCAGAGACTCCCACCCACCCAGAGACTCCCACCCACCCAGAGACTCCCACCCACCCAGAGTGACCCGCCCAGAGACTCCCACCCAGAGACTCCCACCCACCCAGAGACTCCCACCCAGAGTCACTCCCACCCAGAGTCACTCCCACCCAGAGTCACTCCCACCCAGAGTCACTCCCACCCAGAGTCACTCCCACCCAGAGAGACTCCCACCCAGAGTCACTCCCACCCAGAGAGACTCCCACCCAGAGTCACTCCCACCCAGAGACACTCCCACCCAGAGACACTCCCACCCAGAGACTCCCACCCAGAGACTCCCACCCAGAGTCTCCCACCCAGAGAGACTCCCACCCAGAGTGACTCCCACCCAGAGTCACTCCCACCCAGAGTCACTCCCACCCAGTCACTCCCACCCAGTCACTCCCACCCAGAGAGACTCCCACCCAGAGTCACTCCCACCCTGAGTCACTCCCACCCAGAGTCACTCCCACCCAGAGTCACTCCCACCCAGAGAGACAACCCACCCAGAGAGACTCCCACCCACCCAGAGACTCCCGCCCAGAGACTCCCACCCAGAGAGACTCCTACCCAGAGACTCACACCCAGAGACTCACACCCAGAGACTCACACCCACCCTCCCTGACTCCCACCCACCCAGAGACTCCCACCCACCCAGTCACCCACCCAGAGTGACCCGCCCAGAGACTCCCACCCAGAGACTCCCACCCACCCAGAGACTCCCACCCACCCAGAGACGCCCACCCACCCAGAGACTCCCACCCACCCAGAGTCACTCCCACCCAGAGTCTCCCACCCAGAGACTCACACCCAGAGACTCCCACCCACCCTCCCAGACTCCCACCCACCCTCCCAGACTCCCACCCACCCAGAGACTCCCACCCACCCAGAGACTCCCACCCACCCAGAGACTCCCACCCACCCAGAGTGACCCGCCCAGAGACTCCCACCCAGAGACTCCCACCCACCCAGAGACTCCCACCCACCCAGACTCCCACCCACCCAGACTCCCACCCAGAGTCACTCCCACCCAGAGTCACTCCCACCCAGAGTCACTCCCACCCAGAGTCACTCCCACCCAGAGTCACTCCCACCCAGAGTCACTCCCACCCAGAGAGACTCCCACCCAGAGTCACTCCCACCCAGAGACACTCCCACCCAGAGACACTCCCACCCAGAGTCACTCCCACCCAGAGTCACTCCCACCCAGAGTCACTCCCACCCAGAGACTCCCACCCTGAGACTCCCACCCAGAGTCACTCCCACCCACCCAGAGAGACTCCCACCCAGAGAGACTCCCACCCAGAGAGACTCCCACCCAGAGTCACTCCCACCCAGAGACTTCCCACCCAGAGAGACTCCCCACCCAGAGACTCCCACCCTGAGACTCCCACCCAGAGACTCCCACCCAGAGACTCCCACCCAGAGACTCCCACCCAGAGTCTCCCACCCAGAGTCACTCCCACCCACCCAGAGAGACTCCCACCCAGAGAGACTCCCACCCAGAGAGACTCCCACCCAGAGTCACTCCCACCCAGAGTCACTCCCACCCAGAGACTTCCCACCCAGAGAGACTCCCCACCCAGAGACTCCCACCCAGAGACTCCCACCCAGAGACTCCCACCCAAATTAAACCGACAAATCTGCTCCACCAGCGATTGCCAACATACAATGTTTTATTCTCAACATCATCAACCTCATCACTGTCAACATCGTCAACCTCATCACTGTCAACATCGTCAACATCGTCAACATCGTCGTCAACATCGTCAACATCACAGAATTCTGGAAACCAAGCCGTCACCCCGTCACCCCCCACCAACCACAGCGTCACCCCCCACCGACCACAGCGTCACCCCCCACCGATCACAGAGTCACCCCCCACCAATCACCCCGTCACCCCCCACCAATCACCCCGTCACCCCCCACAAACCACAGCATTACCCCCCACCAACCACAGCGTCACCCCCCACCAATCACCCCGTCACCCCCCACCAACCACAGCGTCACCCCAACCACAGCGTCACCCCAACCACAGCGTCACCCCCCACCACAGCGTCACCCCCCACCACAGCGTCACCCCCCACCACAGCGTCACCCCCCACCACAGCGTCACCCCCCACCACAGCGTCACCCCCCACCACAGCGTCACCCCCCACCAACCACAGCGTCACCACCCACCAATCACCCCGTCACCCCCCACCAACCACAGCGTCACCCCCCACCAATCACCCCGTCACCCCCCACCAACCACAGCGTCACCCCCCACCAACCACAGCGTCACCCCCCACCAACCACAGCGTCACCCCCCACCAACCACAGCGTCACCCCCCACCAACCACAGCGTCACCCCCCCCCAACCACAGCGTCACCCCCCACCAACCACAGCGTCACCCCCCACCAGCGTCACCCCCACCACAGCGTCACCCCCACCACAGCGTCACCCCCACCACAGCGTCACCCCCACCCACAGCGTCACCCCCCACCAACCACAGCGTCACCCCCACCAACCACAGCGTCACCCCCACCAACCACAGCGTCACCCCCACCAACCACAGCGTCACCCCCACCAACCACAGCGTCACCCCCACCACAGCGTCACCCCCACCACAGCGTCACCCCCACAACAGCGTCACCCCCACAACAGCGTCACCCCCCACCAACCACAGCGTCACCCCCACCAACCCCAGCGTCACCCCCACCACCCACAGCGTCACCCCCACCACAGCGTCACCCCCACCACAGCGTCACCCCCACAACAGCGTCACCCCCACCACAGCGTCACCCCCACCACAGCGTCACCCCCACCACAGCGTCACCCCCACCACAGCGTCACCCCCACCACAGCGTCACCCCCACCACAGCGTCACCCCCACCACAGCGTCATCCCCACCCACAGCGTCACCCCCACCCACAGCGTCACCCCCACCCACAGCGTCACCCCCACCCACAGCGTCACCCCCACCCACAGCGTCACCCCCCACCAACCACAGCGTCACCCCCACCAACCACAGCGTCACCCCCACCCACAGCGTCACCCCCACCCACAGCGTCACCCCCACCCACAGCGTCACCCCCACCCACAGCGTCACCCCCACCCACAGCGTCACCCCCACCCACAGCGTCACCCCCACCAACCACAGCGTCACTCTCAACCAAAGCGTCACCCCCACCCACCACCGTGTCCCTCTCCCCCAGAGTGAGGGAGGGCGGATGAGATAGAGAGATGGTGAGTGAGAGAGAGAGATGGTGAGAGAGATGGTGAGTGAGAGAGAGAGATGGTGAGAGAGATGGTGAGTGAGAGAGAGATGGTGAGTGAGACAGCGAGAGATGGTGAGAGAGAGAGAGAGAGATGGTGAGTGAGAGAGAGAGAGATGGTGAGAGATGGTGAGAGATGGTGAGAGAGAGAGATGGTGAGTGAGAGAGAGATGGTGAGTGAGATGGTGAGAGATGGTGAGAGAGAGAGATGGTGAGAGAGAGAGAGATGGTGAGAGAGAGAGAGATGGTGAGAGAGAGAGAGATGGTGAGAGAGAGAGAGAGAGATGGTGAGTGAGAGAGATGGTGAGAGATGGTGAGAAAGAGATGGTGAGAGAGAGAGAGATGGTGAGAGAGATGGTGAGAGAGAGATGGTGAGTGAGAGAGAGACGGTGAGAGAGGGTGAGAGAGTGAGTGAGAGAGGGGGAGAGTGAGTTAGGGAGAGAGTGAGAGAGAGGGAGAGTGAGTTAGGGAGAGAGTGAGAGAGAGGGAGAGTGAGTTAGGGAGAGAGTGAGAGTGAGTTAGGGAGAGAGTGAGTGTGAGTTATGGAGTGAGTTAGGGAGAGAGTGAGAGTGAGTTAGGGAGAGAGTGAGAGAGAGGGAGAGTGAGTTAGGGAGAGAGTGAGTGAGTGAGAGGGGGAGTGCGAGGGATCAGTAAAAAGTGTCCATTGTACAAGCGGTCACAGCAGCTCTCTAGCCCCATCTCCGAGTGTCACATCCATGGAGCCACTCCCACTCCTCCTCTTCCTCCTCCTCCTCCTCTTCCTCCTCCTCCTCCTCTTCAGTGACTGCCGGCGACTTTCAGGCCAGAGCTGAAAAAAGACAAAACCACCACGGCCACAAACAAGGACGCTCGCACAGAGACACTCGCACAGACAGGCTCACACACAGACAGAGACAGGCTCACACACAGACAGAGACAGGCTCACACACAGACAGAGACAGGCTCACACACAGACAGAGACAGGCTCACACACAGACAGAGACAGGCTCACACACACAGAGACACTCGCACACACACAGAGACTCACACACACACACACAGAGACTCACACACACACACACAGAGACTCACACACACACACAGAGACTCACACACACACACACAGAGACTCACACACACACACACAGAGACACTCGCACACAGAGACACTCGCACACAGAGACACTCGCACACAGAGACACTCGCACACAGAGACACTCGCACACGGAGACACTCGCACACGGAGACACTCGCACACGGAGACACTCGCACACGGAGACACTCGCACACGGAGACACTCGCACACAGAGACACTCGCACACAGAGACACTCACACAGTGACACTCACACAGTGACACTCACACACAGAGAGACACACACACACACAGTGACACACAGTGATACACGCACACAGACACTTACACACACACAGAGACACTCACACACACAGTGACACACACACACACAGAGACACTTACACACACAGAGACGCTCGCCCGCCCACCCAGCCACGAGCATCTGACTCGTGAACCAGAGAGATCTGTCCATGTCCCAGTGTCCCAGTGTCCCAGTGTCCCAGTGTCTCTGTCTCAGTGTCCCAGTGTCTCAGTGTCCCAGTGTCTCAGTGTCTCCCTGTCCCAGTGTCCCAGTGTCTTCCTGTCCCAGTGTCCCAGTGTCGTCCTGTCCCAGTGTCTCAGTGTCCCTGTGTCCCTGTGTCCCAGTGTCCCAGTGTCCCAGTGTCTCAGTGTCCCAGTGTCCCAGTGTCCCAGTGTCTCAGTGTCTCAGTGTCCCAGTGTCCCAGTGTCTCAGTGTCCCAGTGTCTCAGTGTCTCAGTGTCCCAGTGTCTCAGTGTCCCAGTGTCCCAGTGTCTCAGTGTCTCAGTGTCCCAGTGTCTCAGTGTCCCAGTGTCTCAGTGTCCCCGTGTCTCAGTGTCCCAGTGTCCCAGTGTCTCAGTGTCTCAGTGTCCCAGTGTCTCAGTGTCCCAGTGTCCCAGTGTCCCAGTGTCCCCGTGTCTCAGTGTCCCAGTGTCTCAGTGTCTCAGTGTCCCAGTGTCTCAGTGTCCCAGTGTCCCAGTGTCCCAGTGTCTCAGTGTCCCAGTGTCTCAGTGTCTCAGTGTCCCAGTGTCTCAGTGTCTCCCTGTCCCAGTGTCTCAGTGTCTCCCTGTCCCAGTGTCCCAGTGTCCCCGTGTCTCAGTGTCCCAGTGTCTCAGTGTCTCAGTGTCTCAGTGTCCCAGTGTCCCAGTGTCTCAGTGTCCCAGTGTCCCAGTGTCTCAGTGTCTCAGTGTCCCAGTGTCCCAGTGTCCCAGTGTCCCAGTGTCTCAGTGTCCCAGTGTCCCAGTGTCTCAGTGTCCCAGTGTCCCAGTGTCCCAGTGTCCCCCTCTCCCTGTGCGTCTCTCACGGAAGGGGGACGCTGCCAGGGAGGGTGGGCGTCTCTGCGTGCACCGCGGCTGGCGCGGAGGCCAGCACCACCGCAGACTCCGCCACCAGCTCAGTCCTGCCACACACACACACAGTGACACACACACACACAGTGACACACACACACACAGTGACACACACACACACACAGTGACACACACACACACACAGTGACACACACACACACACAGTGACACACACACACACACAGTGACACACACACACACAGTGACACACACACACACAGTGACACACACACACACACACAGTGACACACACACACACACACAGTGACACACACACACACACACAGTGACACACACACACACACACAGTGACACACACACACACACAGTGACACACACACACACAGTGACACACACACACAGTGACACACACACACACACAGTGACACACACACACACAGTGACACACACACACACACAGTGACACACACACACACACAGTGACACACACACACACACAGTGACACACACACACACACAGTGACACACACACACACACAGTGACACACACACACACACACAGTGACACACACACACACACACAGTGACACACACACACACACACAGTGACACACACACACACACACAGTGACACACACACACACACACAGTGACACACACACACACAGTGACACACACACACACACAGTGACACACACACACACAGTGACACACACACACACAGTGACACACACACACACACAGTGACACACACACACACACAGTGACACACACACACACAGTGACACACACACACACAGTGACACACACAGTGACACACACACACACACAGTGACACACACACAGTGACACACACACACACACACAGTGACACACACACACAACAACAACAACCGCCATTCGCCACTAAGTGGCGGTGACGTCACCACGACGCTTGTGCCAGGCTATGTGCACCCTGAGGCCACGTGAAGTGTCGAACGCCCGCTGGCAGGAGGTCACGGGGCAGACCCAGGTGCCACGGGTCGACTGACTGAGATGACTGGCTGATGCACCACCTGTGCCCCCTACTGTGCCAACCTGCTGTGCTTTAGCCACCCGGCGCTCCGCTCGCTGTTGTGAGCGTCGCTCCTCCGCCCTCCGTTGTTGTTGGAGGGCGACTGCCTCCAACTGCCCAGTAGCATCCTTCACGAGCCTCCTCCACAGAGGCCGATCTTGACACCGCTGGTACCAGTCATCGGCAAGTCCACTCAGCTCCACGTCCTCCTGTACCACATCACTCCATCTCTTCTCTAGCCCGTGCCGCGCCCGCTTAGCCCCCTCAATCCGGCCAAACAAAAGCTGTTTCGGCATGCGGTGGCTGGGCATGCGGGCTACATGACCCAGCCATCGCAGCCTTGCCTGCCGGAGGAGCTCACCGATGGGACTTCGTCCAGATCTTGAGGATTTGAGAGCTCCTCACACAATCCGTATGCAGGCCAGCATTAATGTTTATAACCGGAGCAAATGACAATCCGATGGCGAGTGGGCAGATCAGCTCCACGGTAGGTCCTGGTGTCAAGGACATAGGCTCGCATCCGCTGTTCCGTCACTATTTAGTCGGGCAGATGTTCTTGCTTGGACCCGGCATGCATCCGTGATGTTGTGTGGATGCGCCGATGCCGGAACAGCGTGTTGGTAATTACAAGCCCATGGGCTGCACAAAAATCTAGCAGCCTCCTACCGTTGTTATTGAGCTGATCTGGCACATGCATTCCGATAACTCCAGACCAGGTGCCAGCATCATGAACAACTCAGGCATTGAAGTCACCCAACATGATGACTCTATCCCGAGGGGCCACTTTAGCCAGCACCTGTGACAGGAGGTCATAGAAGGCATCTGACTCATCGGCCTTGCCTGCATCCATCCACAGTTGTTCGTCTTCGGTGGGGGCATAAGTAACCACGACCACCAATCCTCGCCTCCGATTGATGGGAAGGCGAGCCCAAAGTAGCCTGGGGCTTACAACTTCCCACACCTCACCGCCACGCTCCCACGCCCCCTTCATTATTTTGTTCAAAAGAAGAGCCACACCCTGTTGTTTGGCAGTCTGCTGCCCCGAGTAGAGGACTGTCCACCCCTCATGGTGGCAGGAGCCAGAGCCGGTCCACCGGACCTCCTGAATGCCGCAGAGGATCCAGGCGGTACCGGTCCAGCTCCCGACAGAGGAGTGGGCAGCCTCTCCTCCGCGGGTGAGCGTTCGAACATTCCACGTGGCCACCCGTAGTGGCTTTTCGTTGTTTCTGGAGTAGCCCCGAGGGTAGGTATTCAATCTCCTGGCTCCGCCAATTGGGGTTTGGCCAGGAGACGTCATGGACGCCTGGCCCCCCGGGGCCTCCGGCACAAGCTTATTAGTTACATATCTCAGTTGAACTCGTGGTTTCGTGGTAATTAATTGAAGGTGGAGGGGGTTACCAGCCCCTCGCACCCGTCCAGAGCCCCCGTTTTAGCCCCTGTGGTGGACACGGACGCCATGAGGGGGAGGAGCCAATCGAAATTGGATCTTCCCCCCACAGCACCGTCCACGACAGAGTTGCCCGTCCGGCACCGCGAGGAGGTAGGGGGTAATGACACACACACACACAGAGACACGGTGACACACAGAGACACACACCAGGCTAGACGGTCTGCGCTGGAGATGTCTCCGTCCTCACTGCAGATTCTCTGCTCGCCACAGCTCAGCACCGCGTAGAGCAGGGATAGCGCAAACTGGGGGGGTGGGGGAGGGGACACAGGCAGACACACAGACACACAGACACAGTGACACATGCACATGCAGAGACAGACACGCAGAGACAGACACGCAGAGACACACACACACACACACAGACACAGTGACACACGCACACACAGACACAATGACACACACAGACACAATGACACACACAGACAATGACACACACAGACACAATGACACAAGCACACACAGACACAATGACACACGCAGACACAGACACACAGACACATAGACACGCACACAGACATAGACACGCACACACAGACGCAGACACAATGACACACACAGACACGCACACACAGACACAATGACACACGCACACAGACACAGACACGCACGCAGACACAATGACACACAGACACACGCACGCAGACACAATGACACAGACACGCACACACAGACACAATGACACACGCAGACACAGACACGCAGAGACACAGACACAATGAAACACGCGCGGGGGGGGTGGGTGAGCGACTGAGCGGGCGGCCGAGTGAACGAGCGACTAGGTAGGCGAGCGAGTGGGCGGGCCGGCGAGTGGGTGGGTGAGTAGGTGAGCGAGTGGGTGGGTGAGTGGGTGAGCGAGTGGGTGGGTAGGCGAGTGGGTGGGTGAGTAGGTGAGCGAGTGGGTGGGTGGGTAGGCGAGTGAGTGGGTGGGTGGGCGAGTAGGTGAGCGAGTGGGTGGGTAGGCAGGCGAGTGGGTGGGTGGGTAGGTAGGTGAGCGAGTGGGTGGGCAAGTAGGTGAGCGAGTGGGTGGGTGAGTAGGTGAGCGAGTGGGTGGGTGGATAGGCAGGCGAGTGGGTGGGTGGGTAGGCGAGCGAGTGGGTGGGTGAGTAGGCGAGCGGGTGGGTAGGCGAGCGAGTGGGTGGGTAGGCGAGTGAGTGAGCGGGTGGGTAGGCGAGTGAGTGGGTGGGTAGGCGAGTGAGTGGGTGGGTGGGTGAGCGAGTGGGTGAGTGGGTAGGCGAGCAAGTGGGTGGCTAGGCGAGTAGGCGAGTGAGTGGGTGGGTGGGTGAGTGAGTGGGTGAGTGGGTAGGCGAGCAAGTGGGTGGTTAGGCGAGTAGGTGAGTGAGTGGGTGGGTAGGCGAGCGAGTGGGTGGGTAGGCGAGTGAGTGGGTGGCTAGGCGAGTAGGCGAGTGAGTGGGTGGGTGGGTGAGTGAGTGGGTGAGTGGGTAGGTGAGTGAGCGAGTGGATGGGCGAGCGAGTGGGTGGGTGAGTGTGTGGGTGGGTGAGTGTGTGTGGGTGGGTGAGTAGGTGAGTGAGTGGGTGGGTAGGTGAGCGAGTGGGTGGGTCACCGCCTCCCTCACCTTGCAGCTCCCCAACCCCTGCTGCTGCCCCTGCTGCTGCCCCTGCTGCTGCTGCCCCTGCTGCTGCTGGTGTTGGTGCAGCTGGTGCAGCAGGGCGTGCAGGGCGCTGGCGAGCCGCGGCAGGGGCAGGGCCCCGGCCGCGGCCACGCAGGCCGGGGCCACGGCCGTGGGGAGCGCCGCGTCGGCGCCGTCGCGGCGCTCCAGGGCCAGTGCCTGGCGGCACAGCGCCACCAGCAGGGCGCCAGCGGCGGCGGTGGTGCCGGTGGTGCCGGTGGTGCCGGTGGTGGTGGTGGTGGTGCCGGTGGTGCCGGTGGTGGTGGCGAGCAGCAGGGTAAGCATGCGGCCCAGTAAACGCCGTCCCTTGCGAACCGACGAGAGAAGCGACACCAACTCCTCCCACGGCCTGGGGGGGGGAGACGGAGCAGCCATGACGGCGTTACCGGCGATGGCGGAGATGTCCACGGTGGTGGCGACGGTGACGGTGGTGATGGTGACGGTGGTGATGGTGACGGTGGTGACTGTGGTGACGGTGACGGTGGTGATGGTGACGGTGGTGATGGTGTTGATGACGATGGTGGTGATGGTGACGGCGACGATGTTCTTGATGACGATGGCGGTGATGGCGATGGTGGTGACGATGTTGTTGATGACGATGGCGGTGATGTTGTTGATGGCAGTGATGTTGTTGATGACGATGGCGGTGATGGTGACGGTGTTGTTGATGACGATGGCGGTGATGTTGTTGATGGCGGTGATGGCGATGGTGGTGATGGCGACGGTGTTGTTGATGACGATGGCGGCGATGGCAGTAATGTTGTTGATGGCGGTGATGTTGTTGATGGCGGTGATGGCGATGGTGGTGATGGCGACGGTGACGGTGTTGTTGATGACGATGGCGGTGATGTTGTTGACGGCGGTGATGGCGATGGTGGTGATGGCGACGGTGTTGTTGATGACGATGGCGGCGATGGCGGTGATGTTGTTGATGGCGGCGACGGTGACGATGTTGCCGGTGACGATGTTGCCGGTGACGATGTTGCCGGTGACGATGTTGCCGGTGACGTTACCTCTCGTCCCCGGCGTCCGTCGCCACGGTGTGGACCTGCAGGAGCTCCATCAGCGCCTGCAGCTTGGCCTGCCGCATCTCCACGGCGACGGCGCGGTCGTCACGGTTACCGTCGCCAGGGATACCGTCGCCACGGCTACCGCCGGACAGCTTCGCCATCACGCGGTCCACGTCCTCGATGGAGAGGAGCAGCGAGTAGGCCTACAGCAACGTCAACAACAACAACAACGTCAACAACAATGTCAACAACGTCAACAACAACGTCAACAACAACAACAACGTCAACAACAACAACAACGTCAACAACAACAACAACGTCAACAACAACAACAACGTCAACAACGTCAACAACAACAACAACGTCAACAACAACAACAACAACGTCAACAACAACAACAACGTCAACAACAACAACAACAACGTCAACAACGTCAACAATGTCAACAACAACGTCAACAACAACAATGTCAACAACGTCAACAACAACGTCAACAACAACAATGTCAACAACAACAACGTCAACAACAACAACGTCAACAACAACAACGTCAACAACAACATCAACAACAACGTCAACAACAACAACGTCAACAACAACATCAACAACAACGTCAACAACAACAACGTCAACAACAACGTCAACAACAACGCCACCACCACACACAACACCACCACCACACAACACCACCACCACCACACAACACCACCACACCACACAACACCACCACACCACACACACCACCACACACACCACCACCACACACCCACACCACCACACACCCACACCACCACCACACACCCACACCACCACCACACACCCACACAACACCACCACACACTTTTCATTGTGCGTTATAACAGCAGGGGAATTGGGGTAGTTGACGGTGACGGTGACAATGGTGATGACGGTGACGGTGACAATGACGGTGACGGTGACAATGATGATGACGGTGACGGTGACAATGGTGATGTCGGTCACGGTGACAATGGTGATGACGGTGGCGGTGATGGTGACAATGGTGATGACGGTGACGGTGACAATGGTGATGACGGTGACGGTGACAATGGTGATGACGGTGACGGTGACAATGGCGGTGACAATGGTGACGGTGACGATGGTGATGGCAAGGGTTATGACGATGTCGGTGACGGTGGCCGTACGTTCTCTATCGTGTGCAGCACGTGTCTCCTCTTGTCTCTGCCCTGTTTCTCCTTCAGATCCTGAACATCAACAACATCATCAACAGCATCATCATCAACAACAACATCAACAACATCATCAACAGCATCATCAACAACATCATCATCAACAACAACATCAACATCATCATCAACATCAGCATCATCAACAACATTATCAACAACAACATCATCAACATCGCCACATAACCCAACCCCCTCACCTCGCACCCAGCATCCCACATCATCATCATCATCAGCACCACCAACGCAATCACGCATATCACCATCGCCACCACCATCACTACCATCACCACCATCACTACCATCATCACCGCAATCACGCACATCGCCATCGCCATCACCACCACCACCGTACCTACCACCATAACCATCATCACCATCACTACCATCATCACCATCATCACCATCACCACCATCATTATCATCATCACCACCATCACCACCGCAATCACGCACATCACCACCACCACCATCGCCACCACCATCACCATCATTACCATCACTACCATCACCACCATCACCACCATCACCACCATCATTATCACCATCACCATCACCACCACCATCATCCACCACCACCATAACCATCATCACCACCACCACCGCAATCACCATCGCCACCACCACCACCACCACCGTACCTACCACCATAACCATCATCACCACAACCATCACCCCCACTCATCATCACCAAACACCACCATCATGCCCCATCACCACAACCATCACCACAAACAAAGACAAAGATCCCCCGTGTAGCCTGTGACAGACTGCAGGGGCAAGTGCTGCTAGCGGAGTAGCTGCACACCACCTATGAAGGGCCATCATTGTGGCACACACAGAGGGGGTGGGTGGCCAGCACCACGCCCGGCCGCCTTTGTCTCCCCCAGTGCTAGCGATGTTCACTACACCACATCCAGGTACTCATTTGAGGCCGAGCCGACCTAGAGGAGGGGCCCAGGACCGGTCCGGATAATCGTCACCGGTGTTGGCCGTGAGCGGGAGTTGAACTGGGGCGGCCGGGTTCGTAGCGCAGCTGAGCGCTACTACACCAACGCTCACTACCACCACCACCACCACCACCCACTCTCATCATCACCGCCATCACCACCACCACTCTCATCATCGTCATCATCATCACCGCCACCGCTCTCATTATCGTCATCGTCACCGCCACCACCCACCTCATCATCATCATCATCGCCACCACACTCTCATCATCATCGTCATCATCATCGTCATCATCATCGTCATCATCACCACCACTCATCATCGTCATCATCACCGCCACCACTCATCATCATCACCGCCACCTCTCATCATCATCGTCATCATCACCACCACCACCACCACCCACTCTCATCATTGTCATCATCATCATCACCACCACTCTCATCATCATCATCATCACCGCCACCACTCATCATCATCATCATCACCGCCACCACTCTCATCATCATCATCAACGCCACCACTCTCATCATCATCATCATCAACGCCACCACTCTCATCATCATCGTCATCATCACCGCCACCACTCTCATCATCATCGTCATCACCGCCACCACTCTCATCATCATCACCACCACTCTCATCATCATCACCACCACTCTCATCATCGTCATCATCACCGCCACCACTCTCATCATCGTCATCATCATCATCACCACCACTCTCATCATCGTCATCATCACCGCCACCACTCTCATCATCGTCATCATCATCATCACCACCACCACCACCGCCACTCTCATCATCATCTTCATCACCGCCACCACTCTCATCATCATCATCACCGCCACCACTCTCATCATCATCATCATCACCGCCACCACTCTCATCATCATCATCATCGTCATCACTGCCACCACTCTCATCATCGTCATCATCGTCATCATCGCCACCGCCCACCTCGTCATCGTCATCATCATCACCACTCTCATCATCATCGTCATCATCACCGCCACCACTCTCATCATCGTCATCATCATCATCACCACTCTCATCATCATCATCATCACCGCCACCTCTCATCATCACCACCATCACCGCCACCACTCTCATCATCGTCATCATCATCACCACTCTCATCATCATCATCATCACCGCCACCTCTCATCATCACCACCATCACCGCCACCACTCTCATCATCGTCATCATCATCACCACTCTCATCATCATCATCATCACCACTCTCATCATCATCATCATCACCGCCACCTCTCATCATCACCACCATCACCGCCACCACTCTCATCATCGTCATCATCATCATCACCACTCTCATCATCATCATCACCACTCTCATCATCATCATCACCGCCACCTCTCATCATCACCACCATCACCGCCACCACTCATCATCATCATCACCACCACCACTCTCATCATCGTCATCATCATCATCATCACCATCATCACCGCCACCACTCTCATCATCATCATCGTCATCATCATCGTCATCATCACCGCCACCGCCCACCTCGTCATCGCTGGGGCGCGTTGCCGTGGCGACGGCGTCAATCATGCGGCGAGGGTTGTTCACGCTGGAGACGGTCAACTTGCCCAGAGAGCCCTCAAACTGCACTGTGAGACACACACACACACGCGGTGAGACACACACACACACACACACGCGGTGAGACACACACACACACACACACGCGGTGAGACACACACACACACACACACACGCGGTGAGACACACACACACACACACACGCGGTGAGACACACACACACACACACACGCGGTGAGACACACACACACACACACACGCGGTGAGACACACACACACACACGCGGTGAGACACACACACACACACGCGGTGAGACACACACACACACACACGCGGTGAGACACACACACACACACACACGCGGTGAGACACACACACACACACACACGCGGTGAGACACACACACACACGGTGAGACACACACACACACACGCGGTGAGACACACACACACACACACGCGGTGAGACACACACACACACACACGCGGTGAGAGACACACACACACACACGCGGTGAGACACACACACACACACGCGGTGAGACACACACACACACACACGCGGTGAGACACACACACACACACACGCGGTGAGACACACACACACACACACGCGGTGAGACACACACACACACACACACGCGGTGAGACACACACACACACACACACAGACACACACACACACACACACGCGGTGAGACACACACACACACACACACGCGGTGAGACACACACACACACACACACGCGGTGAGACACACACACACACACACACGCGGTGAGACACACACACACACACACACGCGGTGAGACACACACACACACACACACGCGGTGAGACACACACACACACACACGCGGTGAGACACACACACACACACACACGCGGTGAGACACACACACACACACACACGCGGTGAGACACACACACACACACACGCGGTGAGACACACACACACACACACACGCGGTGAGACACACACACACACACACACACGCGGTGAGACACACACACACACACACACACGCGGTGAGACACACACACACACACACACACGCGGTGAGACACACACACACACACACACACGCGGTGAGACACACACACACACACACACGCGGTGAGACACACACACACACACACACGCGGTGAGACACACACACACACACACACGCGGTGAGACACACACACACACACACACACGCGGTGAGACACACACACACACACACACGCGGTGAGACACACACACACACACACACGCGGTGAGACACACACACACACACACACGCGGTGAGACACACACACACACACACACGCGGTGAGACACACACACACACACACACGCGGTGAGACACACACACACACACACACGCGGTGAGACACACACACACACACACACACGCGGTGAGACACACACACACACACACACGCGGTGAGACACACACACACACACACACACGCGGTGAGACACACACACACACACACACACGCGGTGAGACACACACACACACACACACGCACACACACGCGGTGAGACACACACGCACACACACGCGGTGAGACACACACGCACACACACGCGGTGAGACACACACACACACACGGTGAGACACACACACACACACGGTGAGACACACACACACACACGGTGAGACACACACACACACACACGGTGAGACACACACACACACACGGTGAGACACACACACACACACGGTGAGACACACACACACACACGGTGAGACACACACACACACACGGTGAGACACACACACACACACGGTGAGACACACACACACACACGGTGAGACACACACACACACACGGTGAGACACACACACACACACACACGGTGAGACACACACACACACACACACGGTGAGACACACACACACACACACGGTGAGACACACACACACACACACGGTGAGACACACACACACACACACGGTGAGACACACACACACACACACGGTGAGACACACACACACACACACGGTGAGACACACACACACACACACGGTGAGACACACACACACACACACGGTGAGACACACACACACACACACGGTGAGACACACACACACACACACGGTGAGACACACACACACACACACGGTGAGACACACACACACACACACGGTGAGACACACACACACACACACGGTGAGACACACACACACACACACGGTGAGACACACACACACACACACGGTGAGACACACACACACACACACGGTGAGACACACACACACACACACGGTGAGACACACACACACACACACGGTGAGACACACACACACACACACGGTGAGACACACACACACACACACGGTGAGACACACACACACACACACGGTGAGACACACACACACACACACGGTGAGACACACACACACACACACGGTGAGACACACACACACACACACGGTGAGACACACACACACACACACGGTGAGACACACACACACACACACGGTGAGACACACACACACACACACGGTGAGACACACACACACACACACGGTGAGACACACACACACGCACACGGTGAGACACACACACACGCACACGGTGAGACACACACACACGCACACGGTGAGACACACACACACGCACACGGTGAGACACACACACACACACGGTGAGACACACACACACACACACACTGTGAGACACACACACACACACACGGTGAGACACACACACACACACACGGTGAGACACACACACACACACACACACGGTGAGACACACACACACACACACACGGTGAGACACACACACACACACGGTGAGACACACACACACACACACGGTGAGACACACACACACACACGGTGAGACACACACACACACACACGGTGAGACACACACACACACACACGGTGAGACACACACACACACACACGGTGAGACACACACACACACACACACGGTGAGACACACACACACACACACACGGTGAGACACACACACACGGTGAGACACACACACACACGGTGAGACACACACACACACGGTGAGACACACACACACACACACGGTGAGACACACACACACACACGGTGAGACACACACACACACACGGTGAGACACACACACACACACACGGTGAGACACACACACACACACGGTGAGACACACACACACACGGTGAGACACACACACACACACGGTGAGACACACACACACACGGTGAGACACACACACACACACGGTGAGACACACACACACACGGTGAGACACACACACACACACGGTGAGACACACACACACACACGGTGAGACACACACACACACACACGGTGAGACACACACACACACACACACACGGTGAGACACACACACACACACACGGTGAGACACACACACACACACACGGTGAGACACACACACACACACACGGTGAGACACACACACACACACACGGTGAGACACACACACACACGGTGAGACACACACACACACACACGGTGAGACACACACACACGGTGAGACACACACACACACACACGGTGAGACACACACACACGGTGAGACACACACACACGGTGAGACACACACACACGGTGAGACACACACACACACACACGGTGAGACACACACACACACACACGGTGAGACACACACACACACACACGGTGAGACACACACACACACACACGGTGAGACACACACACACACACACACGGTGAGACACACACACACACACACACGGTGAGACACACACACACACACACACGGTGAGACACACACACACACACACACGGTGAGACACACACACACACACACACGGTGAGACACACACACACACACACACGGTGAGACACACACACACACACACGGTGAGACACACACACACACACGGTGAGACACACACACACACACACACGGTGAGACACACACACACACACGGTGAGACACACACACACACGGTGAGACACACACACACACACACACGGTGAGACACACACAGACACACACACGGTGAGACACACACAGACACACGGTGAGACACACACACAGACACACGGTGAGACACACACACAGACACACGGTGAGACACACACACAGACACACGGTGAGACACACACACAGACACACGGTGAGACACACACACAGACACACGGTGAGACACACACACAGACACACGGTGAGACACACACACACACACGGTGAGACACACACACACACACACGGTGAGACACACACACACACACACGGTGAGACACACACACACACACACGGTGAGACACACACACACACACACGGTGAGACACACACACACACACACGGTGAGACACACACACACACACACGGTGAGACACACACACACACACGGTGAGACACACACACACACACGGTGAGACACACACACACACACACACGGTGAGACACACACACACACACACGGTGAGACACACACACACACACACACGGTGAGACACACACACACACGGTGAGACACACACACACACGGTGAGACACACACACACACGGTGAGACACACACACACACACACACGGTGAGACACACACACACACACACGGTGAGACACACACACACACACACGGTGAGACACACACACACACACACGGTGAGACACACACACACACACACGGTGAGACACACACACACCACACGGTGAGACACACACACACACACACGGTGAGACACACACACACACACACGGTGAGACACACACACACACACACGGTGAGACACACACACACACACACGGTGAGACACACACACACACACACGGTGAGACACACACACACACACACGGTGAGACACACACACACACACACGGAGAGACACACACACACACACACGGTGAGACACACACACACACACACACGGTGAGACACACACACACACACACGGTGAGACACACACACACACACACGGTGAGACACACACACACACACACGGTGAGACACACACACACACACACGGTGAGACACACACACACACACACACGGTGAGACACACACACACACACACACGGTGAGACACACACACACACACACACGGTGAGACACAGACACACACACACACACACCGTGAGACACACACACACACACACACGGTGAGACACACACACACACACACACGGTGAGACACACACACACACACACGGTGAGACACACACACACACACACACGGTGAGACACACACACACACACACGGTGAGACACACACACACACACACACGGTGAGACACACACACACACACACACGGTGAGACACACACACACACACACACGGTGAGACACACACACACACACACGGTGAGACACACACACACACACACACGGTGAGACACACACACACACACACGGTGAGACACACACACACGGTGAGACACACACACACACGGTGAGACACACACACACAGACACACGGTGAGACACACACACACAGACACGGTGAGACACACACACAGACACACGGTGAGACACACACACACAGACACGGTGAGACACACACACACAGACACGGTGAGACACACACACAGACACACGGTGAGACACACACACAGACACACGGTGAGACACACACACAGACACACGGTGAGACACACACACAGACACACGGTGAGACACACACACAGACACACGGTGAGACACACACACAGACACACGGTGAGACACACACACACACACACGGTGAGACACACACACAGACACACGGTGAGACACACACACAGACACACGGTGAGACACACACACAGACACACGGTGAGACACACACACAGACACACGGTGAGACACACACACACACACGGTGAGACACACACACAGACACACGGTGAGACACACACACACACACGGTGAGACACACACACACACACGGTGAGACACACACACAGAGACACACACACACACACGGTGAGACACACACACAGACACACACACACACACACGGTGAGACACACACACAGACACACACACACACACACACGGTGAGACACACACACAGACACACACACACACACACACGGTGAGACACACACACACACACACACACACACACACGGTGAGACACACACACAGACACACACACACACACACACGGTGAGACACACACACAGACACACACACACACACGGTGAGACACACACACAGACACACACACACACACACACGGTGAGACACACACACAGACACACACACACACACACACGGTGAGACACACACACAGACACACACACACACACACGGTGAGACACACACACAGACACACACACACACACACGGTGAGACACACACACAGACACACACACACACACACGGTGAGACACACACACACACACACACGGTGAGACACACACACACAGACACACACACACACACACGGTGAGACACACACACACAGACACACACACACACACACGGTGAGACACACACACAGACACACACACACACACGGTGAGACACACACACAGACACACACACACACACACACGGTGAGACACACACACAGACACACACACACACACACGGTGAGACACACACACAGACACACACACACACACACACGGTGAGACACACACACAGACACACACACACACACACGGTGAGACACACACACAGACACACACACACACACACGGTGAGACACACACACAGACACACACACACACGGTGAGACACACACACAGACACACACACACACACACGGTGAGACACACACACAGACACACACACACACACACGGTGAGACACACACACAGACACACACACACACGGTGAGACACACACACAGACACACACACACACACACGGTGAGACACACACACAGACACACACACACACACACGGTGAGACACACACACAGACACACACACACACGGTGAGACACACACACAGACACACACACACACACACGGTGAGACACACACACAGACACACACACACACACACGGTGAGACACACACACACACACACGGTGAGACACAGACACACACACACACACACGGTGAGACACAGACACACACACACACACACGGTGAGACACAGACACACACACACACACACGGTGAGACACAGACACACACACACACACACACGGTGAGACACAGACACACACACACACACACACGGTGAGACACAGACACACACACACACACACACGGTGAGACACAGACACACACACACACACGGTGAGACACAGACACACACACACACACACACGGTGAGACACAGACACACACACACACACGGTGAGACACAGACACACACACACACACACACGGTGAGACACAGACACACACACACACACACACGGTGAGACACAGACACACACACACACACACACGGTGAGACACAGACACACACACACACACACACGGTGAGACACAGACACACACACACACACACGGTGAGACACAGACACACACACACACACACACGGTGAGACACAGACACACACACACACACACACGGTGAGACACAGACACACACACACACACACACGGTGAGACACAGACACACACACACACACACACGGTGAGACACAGACACACACACACACACGGTGAGACACAGACACACACACACACACACACGGTGAGACACAGACACACACACACACACACGGTGAGACACAGACACACACACACACACGGTGAGACACAGACACACACACACACACACGGTGAGACCAGACACACACACACACACACACGGTGAGACACAGACACACACACACACACGGTGAGACACAGACACACACACACACACACACGGTGAGACACAGACACACACACACACACGGTGAGACACAGACACACACACACACACACACGGTGAGACACAGACACACACACACACACACACACGGTGAGACACAGACACACACACACACACACACGGTGAGACACAGACACACACACACACACACACGGTGAGACACAGACACACACACACACACACGGTGAGACACAGACACACACACACACACACTGTGAGACACAGACACACACACACACACACGGTGAGACACAGACACACACACACACACACGGTGAGACACAGACACACACACACACACACACGGTGAGACACAGACACACACACACACACACACGGTGAGACACAGACACACACACACACACACACGGTGAGACACAGACACACACACACACACGGTGAGACACAGACACACACACACACACACGGTGAGACACAGACACACACACACACACACGGTGAGACACAGACACACACACACACACACGGTGAGACACAGACACACACACACACACACGGTGAGACACAGACACACACACACACACACGGTGAGACACAGACACACACACACACACACGGTGAGACACAGACACACACACACACACACACGGTGAGACACAGACACACACACACACACACACGGTGAGACACAGACACACACACACACACACGGAGAGACACAGACACACACACACACACACGGTGAGACACAGACACACACACACACACACGGTGAGACACAGACACACACACACACACACGGTGAGACACAGACACACACACACACACACGGTGAGACACAGACACACACACACACACACGGTGAGACACAGACACACACACACACACACGGTGAGACACAGACACACACACACACACACGGTGAGACACAGACACACACACACACACACGGTGAGACACAGACACACACACACACACACACGGTGAGACACAGACACACACACACACACACGGTGAGACACAGACACACACACACACACACGGTGAGACACAGACACACACACACACACACGGTGAGACACAGACACACACACACACACACGGTGAGACACAGACACACACACACACACACGGTGAGACACAGACACACACACACACACACGGTGAGACACAGACACACACACACACACACGGTGAGACACAGACACACACACACACACACGGTGAGACACAGACACACACACACACACACGGTGAGACACAGACACACACACACACACACGGTGAGACACAGACACACACACACACACACGGTGAGACACAGACACACACACACACACACGGTGAGACACAGACACACACACACACACACGGTGAGACACAGACACACACACACACACACGGTGAGACACAGACACACACACACACACACGGTGAGACACAGACACACACACACACACACGGTGAGACACAGACACACACACACACACACGGTGAGACACAGACACACACACACACACACGGTGAGACACAGACACACACACACACACACGGTGAGACACAGACACACACACACACACACGGTGAGACACAGACACACACACACACACACGGTGAGACACAGACACACACACACACACGGTGAGACACAGACACACACACACACACACGGTGAGACACAGACACACACACACACACACGGTGAGACACAGACACACACACACACACACACGGTGAGACACAGACACACACACACACACACGGTGAGACACAGACACACACACACACACACGGTGAGACACAGACACACACACACACACACGGTGAGACACACACACACACACACACACACGGTGAGACACAGACACACACACACACACACGGTGAGACACAGACACACACACACACACACACGGTGAGACACAGACACACACACACACACACGGTGAGACACAGACACACACACACACACACGGTGAGACACAGACACACACACACACACACGGTGAGACACAGACACACACACACACACACGGTGAGACACAGACACACACACACACACACGGTGAGACACAGACACACACACACACACACGGTGAGACACAGACACACACACACACACACGGTGAGACACAGACACACACACACACACACGGTGAGACACAGACACACACACACACACACGGTGAGACACAGACACACACACACACACACGGTGAGACACAGACACACACACACACACACGGTGAGACACAGACACACACACACACACACGGTGAGACACAGACACACACACACACACACACGGTGAGACACAGACACACACACACACACACACGGTGAGACACAGACACACACACACACACACACGGTGAGACACAGACACACACACACACACACGGTGAGACACAGACACACACACACACACACGGTGAGACACAGACACACACACACACACACACGGTGAGACACAGACACACACACACACACACGGTGAGACACAGACACACACACACACACACACGGTGAGACACAGACACACACACACACACACGGTGAGACACACACACACACACACACACACGGTGAGACACAGACACACACACACACACACACGGTGAGACACAGACACACACACACACACGGTGAGACACAGACACACACACACACACACGGTGAGACACAGACACACACACACACACACGGTGAGACACAGACACACACACACACACACGGTGAGACACAGACACACACACACACACACGGTGAGACACAGACACACACACACACACACGGTGAGACACAGACACACACACACACACACGGTGAGACACAGACACACACACACACACACGGTGAGACACAGAACACACACGTGAGACACAGACACACACACACACGGTGAGACACAGACACAGACACACACACACACGGTGAGACACAGACACACACACACACACACACGGTGAGACACAGACACACACACACACACACGGTGAGACACAGACACACACACACACACACGGTGAGACACAGACACACACACACACACACGGTGAGACACAGACACACACACACACACACGGTGAGACACAGACACACACACACACACACGGTGAGACACAGACACACACACACACACGGTGAGACACAGACACACACACACACACACGGTGAGACACAGACACACACACACACACACGGTGGGACACAGACACAACACACACACACACGGTGAGACACAGACACACACACACACACACGGTGAGACACAGACACACACACACACACACGGTGAGACACAGACACACACACACACACACGGTGAGACACACACACACACACACACACTGTGAGACACAGACACACACACACACACACGGTGAGACACAGACACACACACACACACACGGTGAGACACAGACACACACACACACACACACGGTGAGACACAGACACACACACACACACACGGTGAGACACAGACACACACACACACACACGGTGAGACACAGACACACACACACACACACGGTGAGACACAGACACACAACACACACACACGGTGAGACACAGACACACACACACACACACGGTGAGACACAGACACACACACACACACACGGTGAGACACAGACACACACACACACACACGGTGAGACACAGACACACACACACACACACGGTGAGACACAGACACACACACACACACACGGTGAGACACAGACACACACACACACACACGGTGAGACACAGACACACACACACACACACGGTGAGACACAGACACACACACACACACACGGTGAGACACAGACACACACACACACACACGGTGAGACACAGACACACACACACACACACGGTGAGACACAGACACACACACACACACACACGGTGAGACACACACACCCACACACACACACACGGTGAGACACACACACACACACACACACACTGTGAGACACACACACACACACACACACACGGTGAGACACAGACACACACACACACACACGGTGAGACACAGACACACACACACACACACGGTGAGACACAGACACACACACACACACACGGTGAGACACAGACACACACACACACACACGGTGAGACACAGACACACACACACACACACGGTGAGACACAGACACACACACACACACACGGTGAGACACAGACACACACACACACACACGGTGAGACACAGACACACACACACACACACGGTGAGACACAGACACACACACACACACACGGTGAGACACAGACACACACACACACACACGGTGAGACACAGACACACACACACACACACGGTGAGACACAGACACACACACACACACACACGGTGAGACACAGACACACACACACACACACACGGTGAGACACAGACACACACACACACACACTGTGAGACACACACACACACACACACACACACGGTGAGACACAGACACACACACACACACACGGTGAGACACAGACACACACACACACACACTGTGAGACACACACACACACACACACACACGGTGAGACACAGACACACACACACACACACGGTGAGACACAGACACACACACACACACGGTGAGACACAGACACACACACACACACGGTGAGACACAGACACACACACACACACGGTGAGACACAGACACACACACACACGGTGAGACACAGACACACACACACACACGGTGAGACACAGACACACACACACACACACGGTGAGACACAGACACACACACACACACACGGTGAGACACAGACACACACACACACACACGGTGAGACACAGACACACACACACACACACGGTGAGACACAGACACACACACACACACACGGTGAGACACAGACACACACACACACACACGGTGAGACACAGACACACACACACACACACGGTGAGACACAGACACACACACACACACACTGTGAGACACAGACACACACACACACACACACGGTGAGACACAGACACACACACACACACACACGGTGAGACACAGACACACACACACACACACGGTGAGACACAGACACACACACACACACACGGTGAGACACAGACACACACACACACACACGGTGAGACACAGACACACACACACACACACGGTGAGACACAGACACACACACACACACACGGTGAGACACAGACACACACACACACACACGGTGAGACACAGACACACACACACACACACAGGTGAGACACAGACACACACACACACACACACGGTGAGACACAGACACACACACACACACACGGTGAGACACAGACACACACACACACACACGGTGAGACACAGACACACACACACACACACGGTGAGACACAGACACACACACACACACACGGTGAGACACAGACACACACACACACACACGGTGAGACACAGACACACACACACACACACGGTGAGACACAGACACACACACACACACACGGTGAGACACAGACACACACACACACACACGGTGAGACACAGACACACACACACACACGGTGAGACACAGACACACACACACACACGGTGAGACACAGACACACACACACACACACGGTGAGACACAGACACACACACACACACACACGGTGAGACACAGACACACACACACACACGGTGAGACACAGACACACACACACACACACACGGTGAGACACAGACACACACACACACGGTGAGACACAGACACACACACACGGTGAGACACAGACACAGACACACACACACGGTGAGACACAGACACACACACACACACGGTGAGACACAGACACACACACACACACGGTGAGACACAGACACACACACACACACGGTGAGACACAGACACACACACACACACACGGTGAGACACAGACACACACACACACACACACGGTGAGACACAGACACACACACACGGTGAGACACAGACACACACACACGGTGAGACACAGACACAGACACACACACACACGGTGAGACACAGACACAGACACACACACACACGGTGAGACACAGACACACACACACACACGGTGAGACACAGACACACACACACACACACGGTGAGACACAGACACACACACACACACACGGTGAGACACAGACACACACACACACACGGTGAGACACAGACACACACACACACACACGGTGAGACACAGACACACACACACACACGGTGAGACACAGACACACACACACACACACGGTGAGACACAGACACACACACACACACACGGTGAGACACAGACACACACACACACACACGGTGAGACACAGACACACACACACACACACGGTGAGACACAGACACACACACACACACACGGTGAGACACAGACACACACACACACACACGGTGAGACACAGACACACACACACACACGGTGAGACACAGACACACACACACACACACGGTGAGACACAGACACACACACACACACACACGGTGAGACACAGACACACACACACACACACGGTGAGACACAGACACACACACACACACACGGTGAGACACAGACACACACACACACACACGGTGAGACACAGACACACACACACACACACACACGGTGAGACACAGACACACACACACACACGGTGAGACACAGACACACACACACACACACGGTGAGACACAGACACACACACACACACACGGTGAGACACAGACACACACACACACACACGGTGAGACACAGACACACACACACACGGTGAGACACAGACACAGACACACACACACGGTGAGACACAGACACAGACACACACACACGGTGAGACACAGACACACACACACACACACGGTGAGACACAGACACACACACACACACACGGTGAGACACAGACACACACACACACACACGGTGAGACACAGACACACACACACAAACACGGTGAGACACAGACACACACACACACACACACGGTGAGACACAGACACACACACACACACACACGGTGAGACACAGACACACACACACACACACGGTGAGACACAGACACACACACACACACACGGTGAGACACAGACACACACACACACACACGGTGAGACACAGACACACACACACACACACGGTGAGACACAGACACACACACACACACACGGTGAGACACAGACACACACACACACACGGTGAGACACAGACACACACACACACACACGGTGAGACACAGACACACACACACACACACGGTGAGACACAGACACACACACACACACACGGTGAGACACAGACACACACACACACACACACGGTGAGACACAGACACACACACACACACACACGGTGAGACACAGACACACACACACACACACGCTGAGACACAGACACACACACACACACACGGTGAGACACAGACACACACACACACACACGGTGAGACACAGACACACACACACACACACGGTGAGACACAGACACACACACACACACACGGTGAGACACAGACACACACACACACACACGGTGAGACACAGACACACACACACACACACGGTGAGACACAGACACACACACACACACACGGTGAGACACAGACACACACACACACACACGGTGAGACACAGACACACACACACACACACGGTGAGACACAGACACACACACACACACACGGTGAGACACAGACACACACACACACACACGGTGAGACACAGACACACACACACACACACGGTGAGACACAGACACACACACACACACACGGTGAGACACAGACACACACACACACACACGGTGAGACACAGACACACACACACACACACGGTGAGACACAGACACACACACACACACACACGGTGAGACACAGACACACACACACACACACGGTGAGACACAGACACACACACACACACACGGTGAGACACAGACACACACACACACACGGTGAGACACAGACACACACACACACACACGGTGAGACACAGACACACACACACACGGTGAGACACAGACACACACACACACACAGTGAGACACACACACAGTGAGACAGAGACACACAGTGAGACACACACGGTGAGACACACACGGTGAGACACACACGGTGAGACACACACACACAGTGAGACACACACACAGTGAGACACACACACAGTGAGACACACACACAGTGAGACACACACACACAGTGAGACACACACAGTGAGACACACACAGTGAGACAAACACACACACAGTGAGACACACAGTGAGACAGAGACACACACGGTGAGACACACGGTGAGACACACACACACACACGGTGAGACAGTGAGACACACAGTGAGACAGAGACACACACAGTGAGACACACAGTGAGACAGAGACACACACGGTGAGACACACAGTGAGACAGAGACACACACGGTGAGACACACAGTGAGACAGAGACACACACGGTGAGACACACGGTGAGACAGACACACACACGCGCACGGTGAGACAGTAGGTGGTGCTTGTAGTAGTCGTCGTAGTGGTGGTGCGCGCACTACCAGGTGACTAGGTGCACTACCAGGTGTGTAGGTGACTAGGTGCACTACCAGGTGTGTGCACTACCAGGTGTGTATGTGTCTAGGTGCACTACCAGGTGTGTGCACTACCAGGTGTCTAGGTGCACTACTGGGTGTGTAGGTGTCTAGGCGCACTACCAGGTGTCTAGGTGTGTAGGTGCACTACCAGGTGTGTAGGTGTGCACTACCAGGTGTGTAGGTGTGTATGCACTACCAGGTGTGTAGGTGTGTAGGTGTGTGTGCACTACCAGGTGTGTAGGTGTGTGTGCACTACCAGGTGTGTAGGTGTGTGTGTGCACTACCAGGTGTGTGTGTGCACTACCAGGTGTGTGTGTGCACTACCAGGTGTGTAGGTGTGCACTACCAGGTGTGTAGGTGTATAGGTGTGTGTGCACTACCAGGTGTGTAGGTGTGTGTGCACTACCAGGTGTGTAGGTGTGTGTGCACTACCAGGTGTGTATGTGTGCACACTACCAGGTGTGTATGTGTGCACTACCAGGTGTGTAGGTGTGTGTGCGCACTACCAGGTGTGTAGGTGTGTGTGCGCACTACCAGGTGTGTAGGTGTGTAGGTGTGCACTACCAGGTGTGTAGGTGTGTAGGTGTGCACTACCAGGTGTGTGTGTGTGCACTACCAGGTGTGTAGGTGTGTGCACTACCAGGTGTGTGTGTGTGCGCACTACCAGGTGTGTGTGTGTGTGTGTGTGCACTACCAGGTGTGTGTGTGCACACTACCAGGTGTGTGTGTGCACTACCAGGTGTGTAGGTGTGCTCCACTCGTGCCAGCTGTGGAGTGTTGAGCCTCAGGGGCTCGCGATGCTCCCGCTCAGAGTCCACGCTGCGTGCCCACAGACGACGCTCCAACTTCTCAAAGTACGCCTACACACACACACACGGAGAGACACACACACACACACCACGTGTCACACACACACACACCAC
Organism: Petromyzon marinus; assembly: GCF_010993605.1. NCBI lineage: Eukaryota > Metazoa > Chordata > Hyperoartia > Petromyzontiformes > Petromyzontidae > Petromyzon > Petromyzon marinus. Next base: position 45,057 of record NW_022638196.1, read on the forward strand.
GTGTCACACACACACACACCACGTGTCACACACACACACACCACGTGTCACACACACACACACACACGGAGAGACACACACACACACACCACCAGTCACACACACACACACACACCACGTGTCACACACACACACACCACGTGTCACACACACACACACCACGTGTCACACACACACACACCACCACGCGTCACACACACACACACCACCACGCGTCACACACACACGGAGAGACACACACACGGAGAGACACACACACCACGTGTCACGGAGAGACACACACACCACGTGTCACACACACACACACACACCACGTGTCACACACACACACCACCACGTGTCACACACACCACCACCACGTGTCACACACACATACACCACCACTACGTGTCACACACACACATACACCACCACTACGTGTCACACAAACACATACACCACCACTACGTGTCACACACACACATACACACCACGTGTCACCCACACACATACACCACCACTACGTGTCACACACACACACATACACCACCACTACGTGTCACACACACACACATACACCACCACGTGTCACCCACACACATACACACCACCACGTGTCACACACACACACATACACACCACCACGTGTCACACACACACACATACACACCACCACGTGTACACACACATACCACCACCACTACATGTCACACACACATACCACCACCACTACATGTCACACACACACACACCACCACCACGTGTCACACACACACACACACCACCACGTGTCACACACACACACACACACCACCACGTGTCACACACACACACACACACCACCACGTGTCACACACACACACACACACCACCACGTGTCACACACACACACACACACCACCACGTGTCACACACACACACACACACCACCACGTGTCACACACACACACACCACCACGTGTCACACACACACACATACACCCATACAGCTTCTCAAAGCACGCCTACAAACACACACAGATACACCACCACCACTACGTGTCACCGCCACCCACGCACACACCAACACACACACTGTGTGGTGGCCGTATGGTGGTGGTGGTGGTGGTGGTGGCCGTGTGCTGGTGGTGGCCGTATGGTGGTGGTGGCCGTGTGGCGGTGTGGTGGTGGTGGCTGTCTGGTGGTGGCTGTGTGGTGGTGGCTGTGTGGTGGTGGCTGTGTGGTGGTGGCTGTGTGGTGGTGGCTGTGTGGTGGTGGCCGTGTGGTGGTGATGGCCGTGTGGTGGTGGTGGCCGTGTGGTGGTGATGGCCGTGTGGTGGTGATGGCCGTGGTGGTGGTGGCGATGGCCGTGTGGTGGTGGTGGCGATGGCCGTGTGGTGGTGGTGGCGATGGCCGTGTGGTGGTGGTGGTGGCTATGGCCGTGTGGTGGTGGTGGTGGCGGCTGTCTGGTGGTGGCTGTGGGGTGATGGCCGTGTGGTGGCGGTGGTGGTGGCCGTGTGGTGGTGGTGGTGGCCGTGTGGTGGTGGTGGTGGCTGTGTGGTGGTGGCCGTGTGGTGGTGGCGGCCGTGTGGTGATGATGGCCGTGTGGTGGTGGTGGCTGTCTGGTGGTGGCCGTGTGGTGGCCGTGTGGTGGCGGTGGTGGTGGCCGTCTGGTGGTGGCTGTGTGTTGGTGGCCGTGTGGTGGTGATGGCCATGTGGTGGTGGTGGCCGTGTGGTGGTGGTGGTGGTGGCGGCCGTGTGCTGGTGTTGGCGATGGCGATGGCCGTGTGGTGGTGCTGCTGGCTGCTGGCTGCTGCTGGCTGCTGCTGCTGCGTTTCCCCCACCTGATAGTAGAAGTCGTGGTAGCTGCCAAGCCTCTCCATCAGCCCGCCACCACCGCCACCACCGCCACCACCGCCACCACCACCGCCACCGTTGTTCAGCTGCATCATCTGGATCTTGACGACCCAATCCTTCTCGCGCTGCGTCATGAGGTTGGCATAGGGGTCACTGCGGTCGCCAGGGGCTTCCTTGAGCTGCCCGTGGCGCCGACGTTCCAAGCCGCCGCCATTCTCAACCCCTTGGCCACACCTCTGTTGCCTGTGGCGGAGGAGAGGGGGGGGGGGGGGGTGTGTGGGATGGTTGTGGCGAGTGTCCGGCAAAACAACCCCCAACCCCCAACCCCCAACCCCACCCTACCTAACGATGTTTAAAAGCTTTCGTGACCTGCGGGGATTCAAATCGTTGGTTCTTTCGGTAGAGTCACCACCGAGGGCGAACATCCGTGGTGGAGGGATGCGGGCAAGGCCGGCGAGTCGGATGCCTTTCTGTGACCTGCGGGGATTCAAATCGTTGGTTCTTTCGGTAGAGTCACCACCGAGGGCGAACATCCGTGGTGGAGGGATGCGGGCAAGGCCGGCGAGTCGGATGCCTTTCTGTGACCTGCGGGGATTCAAATCGTTGGTTCTTTCGGTAGAGTCACCACCGAGGGCGAACATCCGTGGTGGAGGGATGCGGGCAAGGCCGGCGAGTCGGATGGCTTCCTGTGACCTGCAGGGATTCAAATCGTTGGTTCTTTCGGTAGAGTCACCACCGAGGGCGAACATCCGTGGTGGAGGGATGCGGGCAAGGCCGGCGAGTCGGATGGCTTCCTGTGACCTCCCGTCACAGGTGCTGGCTAAGGCGGCCCCTCGGGGTAGAGTCATCTCGTTGGGTGACTTTCAATGCCAGAGTTGGTCACGATGCTGGCACCTGGTCTGGAGTGATTGGAGGGCATGGGCCGGATCAGCTCAATAACAACGGCAGGAGGCTGCTAGATTTTTTGTGCAGCCTATGGGATTGTAATTACCAACACGCTGCTCCGGCATCGGCGCATCCACACAACATCATGGATGCATGGAACAGCGGATGCGAGCCCATGTCCTTGACACCAGGACCTACCGTGGAGCTGATCTGCCCTCTGACCATCGACTTGTCATCTGTAAGATGCGCCTGCCATTCTTCCACTCCGGTGGTGGGTGTACACCCAGGACCCCATTCAAACCCTTAGTGGCCTGGTCTCAGCTAGCTGATCAAAGTTGCAAGCGAGAATTTCATCATCGCTTGCGGCTGGGGTTGGCATCGTCCCCCACTCCTCCTGATGTCGAGGGTAAATGGGCGAGGTTTCGGACTGTGGCTCATGCAGCTGCAATGGCTGCTTTGAGTATACGGTCCAGACCTCTCCAGAGACCCTGGCTGACAGAGGTGGTGTTAAAGCTGGCTGGGAAAAAGCGACAGGCCCACTCTCATCGGCTACAGCATCCCACGTCGGAGAATGAGGAGGCTTACCGCAGCCTTCGCTCGGAGGTTCGGAGAGCCGTGAGGCGCTGCAAGGATGGGTGGTGGTCGCGGGTTGCTGAGGAGATGGAGTCTGCCTCAATGGCCCGCGATCATAAAGCGCTCTTTAATTCCATAAAAAAGTAACCTGCAGCGCCACACCTATTACCATCATTAGGGGAAAGAACGGTGATCCAATCTCTGACCCCCAGGAACAGGTTTGCAGATTTTGAGCATTTCTGAGGTCCTGGAGGAGGGGAAATCCCTTAGCCTGGATAACAACGTGGGACAAAGTGGGGATGACCCTGCTGAGGCTGCGGTGCCTCAAATATTGGAAGAAGTCACCCCCCCTGTGAGTGGCTGGCTGAGGTGCCATCTGTTGAGGAAGTATTGAAGGCGATCCAGAGCCTGAGACCAGGAAAGGCACCGGGCAGAGATGATCTCCCAAGCGAAATGCTGAGGGAGGGTGGCGTTTGTGCACAGACTGCCCTACATGACATCATAACAACAATCTGGACCACTGGACGGGTTCTGCAAGATTGGAAGGATGCCCTGGTGGTCCCCCTCTTTAAGAAGGGAGACCGCACAGACTAACAACGACAGGGGCATCTCACTCCTCAGTGTGCCGGGAAAGGCTTGCGGCGCCCCAATGCGGTTTCAGGAAAGGGCGGTCCTGCACAGATGCCATATTTTCTGTCCGTCTGCTACAGCAGAGGTGTAGGGAATTCCAGCAAAAACTACATCTCTGCTTTATTGACCTGGTCAAGGCCTATGATACCATCAGTAGGCCTGGACTCTGGGTTGTTCTTCGTGCTTTTGTCCCTCACGATCATTAAGGGCCTCCATGATGGTGAACGGGCCCAGGTAAAACTACGTGGCCGGGAGTCGGAGCCATTCCCTGTACACCTTGGGGTGCGACAGGGATGTCCTCTGGCTCCCACATTATTTAATATCTATTTTGACCACGTAGTTCATGAAGCCTTCAATAGATGTACCGGAAGAATTTTCATCTGGTACAGATACAATGGGAGGCTGATCGACGCCTGGGTGCGGTCAAATGATGGCTCCCTATTGGTCAACCACGTTATGTATGCCGATGATTTGGTAATAGCTGCTCATTCAGAGGAGGAGTTGGAGGCGCTGCTGCCGAGACTGGAGCGTGCCACTAAGAGGTGGGGCCTTACTATCAGCCCCACCAAAACTCAGCACCTGCCTGGGTATTTTGTACCATCGGACACTCCACCCCCACAACTCCCAATCGGTGATGGGGCAGTTGTGGAGATAGTGGAGAGTTTCCCATACCTAGGCAGTGTGCTCATGACCGGCTCTGGTTTGACAGCAGAGGTCTCACTCCGAATCAGTCGACCGGCATTATCTTTTCATCGGTTGCGTAACGCTGTGTGGAAGCTACCTGGTCTGTCGCTCCGCACGAAGCTTCAGGTCTTCTCGGCCACGGTCATTCCCTCCCTTCTCCACGCTTGCGAAACGTAGACCCCCATAAATGGAACATCTTCACCGGTTAGAAATCCATCCTGGGTTAAACCAGGCTGGATTGTGCGAGCTCAAAAATCCTTGAAAGATCTGGACAAAGTTCAATCGGTGAGCTCCTTTGGCAGGCAAGGCTGCATTGGCTGGGTCATGTAGCCTGCATGCCCAGCCACCGCATGCCCAAACAGCTTTTGTTCGGCCGGATTGAGGGGGCAAAACGGGCGCGGCACGGGCTAGAGAAGAGATGGAGTGATGTGATACAGGAGGACGTGGAGCTGAGTGGACTTGCCGATGACTGGTACCAGCGGTGTCAAGATCGGCCTCTGTGGAGGAGGCTCGTGAAGGACTCTGCTACTGGGCAGTTGGAGGCAGTCGTCCTCCAACAACAATGGAGGGCGGAGGAGCGACGCTCACAACAACGAGCGGAGCGCCGGGTGGCTAAAGCACAGCAGGTTGTCACAGTAGGGGGCACAGGTGGTGCATCAGCCAGTCATCTTAGTCAGTCGACACGTGGCACCTGGGTCTGCCCCGTGACCTCCTGCCAGCGGGCGTTCGACACTCCACGTGGCCTCAACGTGCACATGGCCTGGCACAAGCGTCGTGGTGACGTCACCGCCACTTAGTGGCGAATGGCGGTTGTTGGTGGTGATGGTTGTTGTCGTGGTGGTGGTGGTGGTGATAGTGGTGTAGTGGTGGTGGTAGTGAGGTGGTGGTGGTTGTTGTTGTGATGGTTGTTGGTGGTAGTGAGGTGGTGGTTGTTGTTGTTGTGATGGTTGTTGGTGGTAGTGGTTGTTGTCGTGGTGGTGGTGATGTGGTGGTGGTTGTTGTTGTTGTGATGGTTGTTGGTGGTACTGAGGTGGTCGTTGTTGGTGTGATGGTTGTTGGTGGTGATGGTTGTTGTGATGGTTGTTGGTGGTAGTGAGGAGGTGATGTGGTGGTGGTTGTTGGTGGTAGTGGTGGTGGTAGTGATGTGGTGGTTGTTGTTGTGATGGTTGTTGGTGGTAGTGATGTGGTGGTGGTTGTTGTTGTGATGGTTGTTGGTGGTAGTGATGTGGTGGTTGTTGTTGTGATGGTTGTTGGTGGTGGTGGTTGTTGTGATGGTTGTTGGTGGTGGTGGTTGTTGTTGTGATGGTTGTTGTTGGTGGTGGTTGTGATGGTTGTTGGTGGTGGTTGTTGTTGTTGTGATGGTTGTTGGTGGTGGTGGTTGCCTCTGAGTGAGAAGTCGCCGGTGCTGAGGGTGGAGTTCGCCCGGCTGAGGCCTGGAAAACCTGAACCACAACAACCACAACAACAATTACATTACCCACAACAACCACAACAACAATTACATTAACCACAACAACTTCATTACCCACAACAACAATTGCATTACCCACAACAACAATTACATTAACCACAACAACCACCGACTCGTACACCGTGAACCCACCCACAGACACGGCCATCGTGAGTGAACGAGTGCGTGCGGGTGATTGAGTGAGTGGGTGAGTGAGTGGGTGAGTGGGCATGCGTGCGGGTGAGCGAGAGTGCGGGCGAGTGAATGAGTGAGCGTGCGTGCGAGCGAGCGAGCGGGCATGCGTGTGTGCGGGCGAGCGTGCGGGTGAGTGAGTGTGCGAGCGTGCGGGTGAGCGAGTGGGTGAGTGAGCGTGAGTGAGCGGGTTAGTGTGAGCGGGTTAGTGTGAGTGAGTGTGAGTGAGCGCGAGTGAGCGTGAGTGAGCGTGAGTGAGCGTGCGTGAGTGAGCGAGCGAGCGTGCGTGAGTGAGTTAGTGTGAGTGAGCGTGAGTGAGCGGGTTAGTGTGAGTGAGCGTGAGTGAGCGGGTTAGTGTGAGTGAGCGTGAGTGAGCGGGTTAGTGTGAGTGAGCGTGAGTGAGCGTGAGTGAGCGGGTTAGTGTGAGTGAGTGTGAGTGAGCGTGAGTGAGCTCGAGTGAGCGTGACTGAGCGGGTTAGTGTGAGTGAGCGTGAGTGAGCGTGAGTGAGCGGGTTAGTGTGAGTGAGCGTGAGTGAGCGGGTTAGTGTGAGTGAGCGCGAGTGAGCGTGAGTGAGCTCGAGTGAGCTCGAGTGAGCTCGAGTGAGCTCGAGTGAGCGTGAGTGAGCGGGTTAGTGTGAGTGAGCGTGAGTAAGCGTGAGTGAGCGTGAGTGAGTGAGTTAGTGCGAGTGAGTGTGAGTGTGTGAGTGAGCGCGAGTGAGCGTGAGTGAGCGTGGGTGAGCGTGAGTGAGCGTGAGTGAGTGGGTTAGCGCGAGTGAGCGTGAGTGAGCGCGAGTGAGCGCGAGTGAGCGTGAGCGAGCGTGAGCGAGCGTGAGTGAGCGTGAGTGAGCGAGCGTGAGTGAGCGAGTGAGCGAGCGTGAGTGAGTGAGCGTGAGTGAGCGAGTGAGCGAGCGAGTGAGCGAGCGTGAGTGAGCGTGAGTGAGCGTGAGTGAGCGTGAGTGAGCGTGAGTGAGTGAGTGTGAGTGAGTGAGTGAGCGTGAGTGAGTGAGCGTGAGTGAGCGTGAGTGAGTGAGCGTGAGTGAGAGTGAGTGAGCGTGAGTGAGTGGGTTAGCGTGAGTGAGCGTGAGTGAGCGAGCGTGAGTGAGCGTGAGTGAGCGGGTTAGCGTGAGTGAGCGCGAGTGAGTGAGCGTGAGTGAGCGAGCGTGAGCGAGCGTGAGTGAGCGTGTGAGTGAGTGAGCGTGAGAGTGAGTGAGCGTGAGTGAGCGCGAGTGAGCGTGAGTGAGTGAGCGTGAGTGAGTGAGCGTGAGTGAGCGGGTTAGTGTGAGTGAGCGCGAGTGAGCATGAGTGAGCGGGTTAGTGCGAGTGAGCGCGGGTTAGCGCGAGTGAGCGTGAGTGAGTGAGCGTGAGTGAGCGTGAGTGAGTGAGTGAGTGAGTGTGAGTGAGTGAGCGTGAGTGAGCGTGAGTGAGTGAGTGAGTGTGAGTGTGTGAGCGTGAGTGAGCGTGAGTGAGTGAGTGAGCGTGAGTGAGTGAGCGTGAGTGAGCGTGAGTGAGTGAGCGTGAGTGAGCGTGAGTGAGAGTGAGCGTGTGAGTGAGCGTGAGTGAGCGAGTGAGTAAGTGAGTGTGAGTGAGTGTGAGTGAGCGTGAGTGAGTGTGAGTGAGTGTGAGTGAGTGTGAGTGAGTGTGAGTGAGTGAGAGTGAGCGTGAGCGAGTGAGTGAGAGTGAGTGAGCGTGAGTGAGAGTGAGCGTGTGAGTGAGCGTGTGAGTGAGCGTGAGTGAGCGAGTGAGTAAGTGAGTGTGAGTGAGTGTGAGGGAGCGTGAGTGAGCGTGAGTGAGTGTGAGTGAGCGTGAGTGAGCGTGAGTGAGCGTGAGTGAGTGAGTGAGCGTGAGTGAGAGTGAGTGAGAGTGAGCGTGAGACCTGAGTGTGAGTGAGCGTGAGACCTGAGTGTCTGTACGGGTGGAGGGCCCGGCTGGGCGTGCCGGTGGAGGCCGCCGTAGAATGGCGGCGGGGGGAGCGGCCGCGGCAGCGCCTGCAGAGGCGACGGCGCGGGGGGACCCCCCCCACCCAGCGGGGGGGGGCCCAGGGCTCTGCCCGGCAGGCCCAGGGGGGGCCCCAGGCGGACAAAGTGGCTGGGACTCAAGCGGCCCGCCTGGGGCGAGGGGAGAGGAGAGGAGAGACATGCAAAGTGAAACACAGTCCATGCGTCTCTGTGTATCTGTGTGTGTCTGGTGTGTGGGTGGCTGATGTGTGTGTGGTGTGGTGTGTGAGTGGCTAGTGTGTGTGGCTGGTGTGTGTGTGTGGCTGGTGTGTGTGTGTGGCTAGTGTGTGTGTGTGGCTAGTGTGTGTGGCTGGTGTGTGTGTGTGTGGCTAGTGTGTGTGGCTAGTGTGTGTGGCTGGTGTGTGTGTGGCTAGTGTGTGGGTGGTGTGTGTGTGTGTGTGGTGTGTGTGGCTGGTGTGTGTGGGTGGTGTGTGTGTGTGTGTGGCTGGTGTGTGTATGTGTGTGGCTGGTGTGTGTGTGTGTGGCTGGTGTGTGTGTGGCTGGTGTGCGTGTGGCTGGTGTGTGTGTGTGGCTGGTGTGTGTGTGTGGCTGGTGTGGGTATGTGTGGCTAGTGTGTGTGCGTGTGTGTGTGTGGCTAGTGTGTGTGCGTGTGTGTGGCTAGTGTGTGTGCGTGTGTGTGTGTGGCTGGTGTGTGTGTGTGTGTGGCTGGTGTGTGTGTGTGGCTGGTGTGTGTGTGTGTGGCTGGTGTGTGTGTGTGTGTGTGGCTGGTGTGGGTGTGTGTGGCGTGTGTGTGGGTGGCTAGTGTGTGTGCGTGTGTGTGGCTAGTGTGTGTGCGTGTGTGTGTGTGGCTGGTGTGTGTGTGTGTGTGGCTGGTGTGTGTGTGTGTGTGGCTGGTGTGTGTGTGTGGCTGGTGTGTGTGTGTGTGGCTGGTGTGTGTGTGTGTGTGGCTGGTGTGTGTGTGTGGCTGGTGTGTGTGTGTGTGGCTGGTGTGTGTGTGTGTGTGTGGCTGGTGTGTGTGTGTGTGTGTGGCTGGTGTGGGTGTGTGTGGCGTGTGTGTGGGTGGCTAGTGTGTGTGCGTGTGTGTGGGTGGCTAGTGTGTGTGCGTGTGTGGCTAGTGTGTGTGCGTGTGTGTGTGTGGCTAGTGTGTGTGCGGCTAGTGTGTGTGGCTAGTGTGTGTGCGGCTAGTGTGTGTGGCTAGTGTGTGTGCGTGTGTGGGTGGCTGGTGTGCGCGTGTGGGTGGCTGGTGTGTGTGTATGGCTGGTGTGTGTGTATGGCTGGTGTGTGCTGGTGTGTGTGTGTGGCTGGTGTGTGTGCGTGGCTGGTGTGTGTGTATGGCTGGTGTGTGCTGGTGTGTGTGTGTGGCTGGTGTGTGTGCGTGGCTGGTGTGCGTGTGTGTGTATGGCTGGTGTGTGTGGCTGGTGTGTGTGTGTCTGGTGTGTGTGTGTGTGTGTCTGGTGTGTGGTGTGTGTGGCTGGTGTGTGTGTGTGTGGTTGGTGTGTGTGTGTGTGGCTGGTGTGTGTGTGGCTGGTGTGTGTGTGGCTGGTGTGTGTGTGTGTGTGTGGCTGGTGTGTGTGTGTGTGTGTCACTGTGTGTGGTGTGTGTGGCTGGTGTGTGGTGTGTGTCACTGTGTGTGTGTGTGTGGCTGGTGTGTGGTGTGTGTGGCTGGTGTGTGTGTGTGGCTGGTGTGTGTGTGTGGCTGGTGTGTGTGTGTGGCTGGTGTGTGTGTGTGGCTGGTTGGTGTGTGTGTGTGTGTGGCTGGTGTGTGTGTGTGTGTGTGGCTGGTGTGTGTGGTGTTTATGGCTGGTGTGTGTGTGTGTGGCTGGTTGGTGTGTGTGTGTGTGTGGCTGGTGTGGGTGTGTGTGGCTAGTGTGTGTGTGTGGCTGGTGTGGGTGTGTGTGGCTAGTGTGGGTGTGTGGCTGGTGTGGGTATGTGTGGCTAGTGTGTGTGCGTGTGTGTGGCTAGTGTGTGTGTGTGGCTAGTGTGTGTGCGTGGCTAGTGTGTGTGTGGCTGGTGTGTGTGTGTGGCTGGTGTGTGTGTGTATGGCTGGTGTGTGTGGTGTGTGTGGCTGGTGTGTGTGTGTGGCTGGTGTGTGTGTGTATGGCTGGTGTGTGTGTGTGTGTGGCTGGTGTGTGGTGTGTGTGGCTGGTGTGTGTGTGTGTGGCTGGTGTGTGTGTGTGTCACTGGTGTGTGTGTGTGTGGCTGGTGTGTGGTGTGTGTGTGGCTGGTGTGTGTGTGTATGGCTGGTGTGTGTGGTGTGTGTGGCTGGTGTGTGTGTGTGTGGCTGGTGTGTGTGGAGTTGTGGCGTCGTCCCACAAACTCCTCCCCCCCCCCCACCGGTCCCCCCCCCCTCACCTGGCCAGGCCTCAGCAGGGCGACGTTCCTCTGCAGCTGAGCGAATGCCTGGGGAGAGAGTTGACAACCCTACACACACACACAGTGACACACACACACACACACAGTGACACACACACACACACACAGTGACACACACACACACACACAGTGACACACACACACACACACAGTGACACACACACACACACACAGTGACACACACACACACACACAGTGACACACACACACACACACAGTGACACACACACAGTGACACACACACACACACACAGTGACACACACACACACACACAGTGACACACACACACACACAGTGACACACACAGTGACACACACAGTGACACAGTGACACACACAGTGACACACACACACAGTGACACACACACACACAGTGACACACACACACAGTGACACACACACACACACACAGTGACACACACACACACACAGTGACACACACACACACACAGTGACACACAGTGACACAACAACAACCGCCATTCGCCACTAAGTGGTGGTGACGTCACCACGACGCTTGTGCCAGGCTATGTGCACCCTGAGGCCACGTGAAGTGTCGAACGCCTGCTGGCAGGAGGTCACGGGGCAGACCCAGCAGGTGCCACGGGTCGACTGACTGAGATGACTGGCTGATGCACCACCTGTGCCCCTTACTGTGCCAACCTGCTGTGCTTTAGCCACCCGGCGCCCCGCTCGTTGTTGTGAGCGTCGCTCCTCCGTCCTCCGTTGTTGTTGGAGGGCGACTGCCTCCAACTGCCCAGTAGCATCCTTCACGAGCCTCCTCCACAGAGGCCGATCTTGACACCGCTGGTACCAGTCATCGGCAAGTCCACTCAGCTCCACGTCCTCCTGTACCACATCACTCCATCTCTTCTCTAGCCCGTGCCGCGCCCGCTTAGCCCCCTCAATCCGGCCAAACAAAAGCTGTTTCGGCATGCGGTGGCTGGGCATGCGGGCTACATGACCCAGCCATCGCAGCCTTGCCTGCCGGAGGAGCTCACCGATGGGACGCTGCCCAGATCTTTCAAGGATTTGTGAGCTCCTCATACAATCCAGTCTGGTTAAACCAAGGATGGATCGTAGGCAGGCCAGCCTAAATGTTTCTAACCGGCGAAGATGCTCCATTAGGGGGGTCCACGTTTCGCAAGCGTAGAGAAGGGAGGGAATGACCGTGGCCGAGAAGACCTGAAGCTTAGTGCGGAGCGACAGACCAGGTAGCTTCCACACAGCGTTACGCAACCGATGAAAAGATATTGCCGCTCGACTGATTCGGAGTGAGACCTCTGCTGTTAAACTGGAGCCAGTCATAAGCACACTGCCCAGGTATGGAAAACTCTCCACTCTCTCCACAACTGCCCCATCACCGATTGGGAGTTGTGGGGGTGGAGTGTCCGATGGTACAAAATACCCAGGCAGGTGCTTAGTTTTGGTGGGGCTGATGGTAAGGCCCCACCTCTTAGTGGCACGCTCCAGTCTCAGCTCCACGTCCTCCTGTACCACATCACTCCATCTCTTCTCTAGCCCGTGCTGCGCCCGTTCAGCCCCCTCGATCCGGCCGAACAAAAGCTGTTTCGGCATGCGGTGGCTGGGCATGCGGGCTACATGACCCAGCTAACGCAGCCTTGCCTGCCGGAGGAGCTCACCGATGGGACTTTGTCAAGATCTTGCGAGGATTTGTGAGCCCCTCACACAATCCAGCCTGGTTAAACCCAGGATTGATCGTAGGCAGGCCAGCCTAAATGTTTCTAACAGGCGAAGATGTTCTATTAGGGGGGTCCACGTTTCGCAAGCGAGGAGAAGGGAGGGAATGACCGTGGCCGAGAAGACCTGAAGCTTAGTGCGGAGCGACAGACCAGGTAGCTTCCACACAGCGTTATGCAACCGATGAAAATATATTGCCGCTCGACTGATTCGGAATGAGACCTCTGCTGTTAAACCGGAGCCGGTCATGAGCACACTGCCCAGGTATGGGAAACTCTCCACTCTCTCCACAACTGCCCCATCACCGATTGGGAGTTGTGGGGGTGGAGTGCCCGATGGTACAAAATACCCAGACAGATGCTTCGTTTTGGTGGGGCTGATGGTAAGGCCTCACCTGTTAGTGGCACACTCCAGTTTCAGCAGCAGCGCCTCCAACTCCTCCTCAGAGTGAGCCGCAATTACCAGGTCGTCGGCATATATAACGTGGTTGAGCAATAGGGAGCCATCCCTTGACAGCACGCGGGCATCGATCAGCCTCCCATTGTATCTGTACCAGATGGAAATTCCTAAGGTACAGCTATTGAAGGCTTCACGAACTACGTGGTCGAAATAGATGTTAAATAATGTTGGAGCTATTGGACATCCCTGTCGCACCCCAAGGTGTACAGGGAATGGCTCTGACTCCCGGCCACGTAGTTTTACCCGGGCCCGCTCACCATCATGAAGGTCCTTAATGATCGTGAGCAGAGGGTTGGGGACTCCAAAAGCACAAATAACAACCCAGAGCCCAGGCCTACTGATGGTATCATTGGCCTTGACCAGGTCAATAAAGCAGAGATGTAGGTCTTGTTGGAATTCCCTACACCTCTGCTGTAGCAGACGGACAGAAAATATGGCATCTGTGCAGGACCGCCATTTCCTGAAACCGCATTGGGGCTCCGCAAGCCTCTCCTCAGAGTGCCTGGCAAGGCGATGTTGAATAATCCTTGCCAGGACCTTTCCCGGCACACTGAGGAGTGAGATGCCCCTGTAGTTGTTAGTCTGTGCGGTCCCCCTTCTTAAAGAGGGGGACCACCAGGGCATCCTTCCAATCTTGCAGAACCCATCCAGTGGTCCAGATTGTTGTTATGATGTCACGTAGGGCAGTTTGTGCACAAACGCCACCCTCCCTCAGCATTTCGCTTGGGAGATCATCTCTGCCCGGTGCATTTCCTGGTCTCAGACTCCGGATCGCCTTCAGTACTACCTCAACAGATGGCACCTCAGCCAGCCACTCACAGGGGGTGACTTCTTCCAATGAGGCACCGCAGCCTCAGCAGGGTCATCCTCACTTTGTGCCACAATGTTTTCCTGGCCGAGGGATTCCCCCTCCCCCAGGACCTCACAGAAATGCTCAGCAAATCTGCAAACCTGCTCCTGGGGGTCCGGAGATTGGATCACCGTTCTTTCTCCTAATGATGGTAATAGGTGTGGGCGCTGCAGGTTAATTTTTTCGATGGAGTTAAATAGAGATTTGTGATCGAGGGGCCACTGAGGCAGACTCCACCTCCTCAGCAACCCGCGACCGCCACCCAATCCCTGCAGCGCCTCGCGGCTCTCCGAACCTCCGAGCAAAGGCTGCGGGTAAGCACACACACACACACACACGCGCACGCCTTGACACACACACACGTACACACACACACGTACACACACACCTGTGTACCAAGGCCGTGTGTGGGGGAGGCCCTACCACCGTAGGGCATTCCAAGCCCAGCGTGCTGCTGCGGATGCCTACGGAGGTGTGGTGGCATCACCCGCAGCACCTGGACACACGCACACGGAGAGGTGTTGGGCGAGTGGGCGAGTGGGCGAGTGGGCGAGTGGGCGAGTGGGGGTCGGTGGCCGGCAACACCACCACCGCACTCATCCACCCCACCGCAACCGCAACCACCCACCACCAACCACCCCAACCAACCAACCACCACCAACCACCCAACCACCCCAACCAACCACCCAACCACCCCAACCACCCACCCACCCCCCCAACCAACCAACCACCCACCCACCCCCCCAACCAACCACCCACCCACCACCCCAACCAACCAACCAACCACCCCAACCAACCAACCCACCCACCCACCAACCAACCCAACCAACCACCCACCACCCCAACCAACCAACACCACAACCAACCACCCACCCACCACCCCAACCAACCACCCACCACCCCAACCAACCAACACCACAACCAACCACCCACCCACCACCCCAACCAACCACCCACCACCCCAACCAATCACCCACCAACCACCACCCCAACCAACCAACCACCTACCACCCCAACCAACCAACCAACCACCCACCCACCACCCCAACCTACCACCCACCCACCACCCCAACCTACCACCCCAACCTACCACCCACCACCCCAACCAATCACCCACCACCCCAACCAATCACCCACCATCCCACCAAACCACCCACCCACCACAACATACCACCCACCACACCAACCTACCAACCACCCACCCCACTCCAAACGAGAGTCCAACCACCCAAATCTCTCACGTGCTGCTGCTGCTGATGCTGCTGCTGCTGCTGCTGTAGCTGCTGCATCAGCAGCTGCTGCTGCAGTGACGGTGGTGGTGGGGGGTACGTGGGGGGGGTCCCGAAGGCCTGGGGCTGTCTCAGTGGTGGGGGGCCCCCCACCAAACTCCTCTCCAGCTCCTCCACCATGAGGGGTGGAGCTCCACCGCCACCACCACCACCACCACCACACTCCATCGCATGAAGCAGCGAGCGGTCCTGAGGTGGGCGGAATTGGAGCATTAGTGGGGGGAACGATTGAAGGGATAGTGGGGGGGGGGGGGGGTAAGTGAAGGATTAGTGGCCATGATTGTAGGATTAGTGGGGGGAACACTAATAGGATTAGTGGTAGGGTAAGTGTAGGATTAGTGGCGATGATTGTAGGATTAGTGGGGGGGGACACTTGTAGGATTAGTGGGGGGGTAAGTGTAGGATTAGTGGGGGGAAGACTTGTAGGATTAGTGGGGGGAACACTTGTAGGATTAGTGGGGGGAACACTAATAGGATTAGTGGTAGGGCAAGTGTAGGATTAGTGGTAGGGTAAGTGTAGGATTAGTGGTAGGGCAAGTGTAGGATTAGTGGCGATGATTGTAGGATTAGTGGGGGGGACACTTGTAGGATTAGTGGGGGGGGGGGGGGGGGTAAGTGTAGGATTAGTGGGGGGAAGACTTGTAGGATTAGTGGGGGGAACACTTGTAGGATTAGTGGGGGGAACACTAATAGGATTAGTGGTAGGGCAAGTGTAGGATTAGTGGGGATGATTGTAGGATTAGTGGGGGGCACACTTGTAGGATTAGTGGGGGGGGGGTAAGTGTAGGATTAGTGGGGGGAACACTTGTAGGATTAGTGGGGGGGTAAGTGTAGGATTAGTGGAGGGAAGACTTGTAGGATTAGTGGGGGGGGTAAGTGTAGGATTAGTGGGGGGAACACTTGTAGGATTAGTGGGGGGAACACTTGTAGGATTAGTAGGGCAAGTGTAGGATTAGTGGGGGGAACACTTGTAGGATTAGTGGGGGGAGTAAGTGTAGGATTAGTGGGGGGAAGACTTGTAGGATTAGTGGGGGTGGGTAAGTGTAGGATTAGTGGGGGGAAGACTTGTAGGATTAGTGGGGGGGGTAAGTGTAGGATTAGTGGGGGGAACACTTGTAGGATTAGTAGGGCAAGTGTAGGATTAGTGGGGGGAACACTTGTAGGATTCGTGGGGGGGGGTAAGTGTAGGATTAGTGGGGGGAAGACTTGTAGGATTAGTGGGGGGGGGGGTAAGTGTAGGATTAGTGGGGGGAACACTTGTAGGATTAGTGGGGGGGTAAGTGTAGGATTAGTGGGGGGAAGACTTGTAGGATTAGTGGGGGGGGTAAGTGTAGGATTAGTGGGGGGAACACTTGTAGGATTAGTGGTAGGGCAAGTGTAGGATTAGTGGTAGGGCAAGTGTAGGATTAGTGGGGGGAACACTTGTAGGATTAGTGGGGGGGGGGGGGTAAGTGTAGGATTAGTGGTAGGGCAAGTGTAGGATTAGTGGTAGGGTAAGTGTGGGATTAGTGGCAATGATTATAGGATTAGTGGTAGGGTAAGTGTAGGATTAGTGGTAGGGTAAGTGTAGGATTAGTGGGGGGAACACTTGTAGGATTAGTGGGGGGAAGATTTGTAGGATTAGTGGGGGGAACACTTGTAGGATTAGTGGTAGGGTAAGTGTAGGATTAGTGGGGATGATTGTAGGATTAGTGGGAGGGTAAGTGTAGGATTAGTGGGGATGATTGTAGGATTAGTGGCGGGAACACTTGTAGGATTAGTGGGGGGAACACTTGTACGATTAGTGGTAGGGTAAGTGTAGGATTAGTGGCAGTGATTGTAGGATTAGTGGTAGGGTAAGTGTAGGATTAGTGGCAATGATTATAGGATTAGTGGGGGGAACACTTGTAGGATTAGTGGTAGGGTAAGTGTAGGATTAGTGGGGGGAAGACTTGTAGGATTAGTGGGGGGAACACTTGTAGGATTAGTGGGGGGAACACTAATAGGATTAGTGGTAGGGCAAGTGTAGGATTAGTGGGGATGATTGTAGGATTAGTGGGGGGCACACTTGTAGGATTAGTGGGGGGTAAGTGTAGGATTAGTGGGGGGAACACTTGTAGGATTAGTGGGGGGTAAGTGTAGGATTAGTGGGGGGAAGACTTGTAGGATTAGTGGGGGGTAAGTGTAGGATTAGTGGGGGGAACACTTGTAGGATTAGTGGGGGGAACACTTGTAGGATTAGTGGGGGAGGGCAAGTGTAGGATCAGTGGTAGGGTAAGTGTAAGATTAGTGGGGATGATTGTAGGATTAGTGGTAGGGCAAGTGTGGGATTAGTGGCAATGATTATAGGATTAGTGGGGGGAACACTTGAAGGATTGGGAGGGGGGGTTATAGGATCGGGGGGGGGGGGCAGCACTCACCATGAGTGACGGGGGCAGGCTGTGGGTCAGCTGACTCATCACGTGGGCAGGTGGGGAGCCCCAGATGCTGGGCTGCAGTGGGGGAGGGGGCTACGTCCACCACACACAAAGGCACACACAGAGCCAAACACACACAGACAGTGTCACACAGTGTCACACTCACACACAGTGTCACACACACACACAGTGTCACACACACAGTGTCACACACACAGTGTCACACACACACAGTGTCACACACAGTGTCACACACACACACAGTGTCACACACACACACAGTGTCACACACACAGTGTCACACACACAGTGTCACACACACAGTGTCACACACACACAGTGTCACACACACAGTGTCACACACACACACACAGTGTCACACACACAGTGTCACACACACACACACAGTGTCACACACACAGTGTCACACACACACACACAGTGTCACACAGTGTCACACACACACACACAGTGTCACACAGTGTCACACACACACACACAGTGTCACACACAGTGTCACACACACACACACAGTGTCACACACAGTGTCACACACACACACACAGTGTCACACACAGTGTCACACACACACACACAGTGTCACGCACGCACACACAGTGTCACGCACGCACACAGTGTCACGCACGCACACAGTGTCACGCACACACAGTGTCACGCACACACACACAGTGTCACGCACACACACACAGTGTCACGCACACACACACAGTGTCACGCACACACACACAGTGTCACGCACACACACACAGTGTCACGCACACACACACAGTGTCACGCACACACACACAGTGTCACGCACACACACACAGTGTCACGCACACACACACAGTGTCACGCACACACACACAGTGTCACGCACACACACACAGTGTCACGCACACACACACAGTGTCACGCACACACACACACACACAGTGTCACGCACACACACACACACACAGTGTCACGCACACACACACACACACAGTGTCACGCACACACACACACACACAGTGTCACGCACACACACACACACACAGTGTCACGCACACACACACACACACAGTGTCACGCACACACACACACACACAGTGTCACGCACACACACACACACACAGTGTCACGCACACACACACACACACAGTGTCACGCACACACACACACACACAGTGTCACGCACACACACACACACACAGTGTCACGCACACACACACACACACAGTGTCACGCACACACACACACACAGTGTCACGCACACACACACACACAGTGTCACGCACACACACACACACAGTGTCACGCACACACACACACACACAGTGTCACGCACACACACACACACACAGTGTCACGCACACACACACACACACAGTGTCACGCACACAGTGTCACGCACACAGTCTCACACACACAGTGTCACGCACACACAGTGTCACGCGCACACACACACAGTGTCACACACACACACAGTGTCACACACACACACAGTGTCACACACACAGTGTCACACACACACACAGTGTCACACACACACAGTGTCACACACACAGTGTCACACACACAGTGTCACACACACAGTGTCACACACACACACGCACACACACAGTGTCACACACACACAGTGTCACACACAGTGTCACACACACACAGTGTCACACACAGTGTCACACACACACACACAGTGTCACACACAGTGTCACACACACACAGTGTCACGCACACACACACACAGTGTCACGCACACACACACACAGTGTCACGCACACACACACACAGTGTCACGCACACGCACACAGTGTCACACACGCACACAGTGTCACACACGCACACAGTGTCACACACACACAGTGTCACACACACACACAGTGTCACACACACACACAGTGTCACACACACACACAGTGTCACGCACACAGTGTCACACACACAGTGTCACGCACACACAATGACACACAGTGTCACGCACACACAATGACACACAGTGTCACGCACACAGTGTCACGCACACACAGTGTCACACACACACACAGTGTCACGCACACAGTGTCACGCGCACACAGTGTCACGCACACACAATGACACACACAGTGTCACACACACAGTGTCACACACACACACACACAGTGTCACACACACACAGTGTCACACACACACAGTGTCACACACACACAATGACACACACAGTGTCACACACACAGTGTCACACACAGTGTCACACACACACACAGTGTCACACACAGTGTCACACACACACACACACAGTGTCACACACAGTGTCACACACAGTGTCACGCACACACACACACAGTGTCACGCACACACACACACAGTGTCACGCACACACACAGTGTCACGCACACACACACACAGTGTCACGCACACGCACACAGTGTCACACACGCACACAGTGTCACACACACACAGTGTCACACACACACACAGTGTCACACACACACACAGTGTCACACACACACACAGTGTCACACACACACAGTGTCACGCACACAGTGTCACACACACAGTGTCACGCACACACAATGACACACAGTGTCACGCACACAGTGTCACGCACACACAGTGTCACACACACACACAGTGTCACGCACACAGTGTCACGCGCACACAGTGTCACGCACACACAATGACACACACAGTGTCACACACACACACAGTGTCACACACACACACAGTGTCACACACACACACAGTGTCACACACACACACAGTGTCACACACACACAGTGTCACACACACACAGTGTCACGCACACAGTGTCACACACACAGTGTCACGCACACACAATGACACACAGTGTCACGCACACAGTGTCACGCACACACAGTGTCACACACACACACAGTGTCACGCACACAGTGTCACACACACAGTGTCACACACACACACACACAGTGTCACACACACACACAGTGTCACACACACACACAGTGTCACACACACACACAGTGTCACACACACACACAGTGTCACGCACACAGTGTCACACACACAGTGTCACGCACACACAATGACACACAGTGTCACGCACACACAGTGTCACGCACACACAGTGTCACGCACACACAGTGTCACGCACACACACAGTGTCACGCACACAGTGTCACGCGCACACAGTGTCACGCACACACAATGACACACACAGTGTCACACACACACACACACAGTGTCACACACACACAGTGTCACACACACACAATGTCACACACACACAGTGTCACACACACACAATGACACACACAGTGTCACACACAGTGTCACACAGTGTCACACACACACACAGTGTCACACACAGTGTCACACACACAGTGTCACACACAGTGTCACACACACACACACACAGTGTCACACACAGTGTCACGCACACAGTGTCACACACAGTGTCACGCACACACACACACAGTGTCACGCACACACACAGTGTCACGCACACACACACACAGTGTCACGCACACACACACACAGTGTCACGCACACGCACACAGTGTCACACACACAGTGTCACACACACAGTGTCACACACACACACAGTGTCACACACACACAGTGTCACACACACACACAGTGTCACGCACACAGTGTCACACACACAGTGTCACGCACACACAATGACACACAGTGTCACGCACACAGTGTCACGCACACACAGTGTCACACACACACACACAGTGTCACGCACACAGTGTCACGCGCACACAGTGTCACGCACACACAATGACACACACAGTGTCACACACACAGTGTCACACACACACACACACAGTGTCACACACACACAGTGTCACACACACACAGTGTCACACACACACAGTGTCACACACACACACAGTGTCACACAACAACAACAACAACCGCCATTCGCCACTAAGTGGCGGTGACGTCACCACGACGCTTGTGCCAGGCTATGTGCACCCTGAGGCCACGTGAAGTGTCGAACGCCCGCTGGCAGGTCACGGGGCAGACCCAGGTGCCACGGGTCGACTGACTGAGATGACTGGCTGATGCACCACCTGTGCCCCCTACTGTGCCAACCTGCTGTGCTTTAGCCACCCGGCGCTCCGCTCGCTGTTGTGAGCGTCGCTCCTCCGCCCTCCGTTGTTGTTGGAGGGCGACTGCCTCCAACTGCCCAGTAGCATCCTTGACACCGCTGGTACCAGTCATCGGCAAGTCCACTCAGCTCCACGTCCTCCTGTACCACATCACTCCATCTCTTCTCTAGCCCGTGCCGCGCCCGCTTAGCCCCCTCAATCCGGCCAAACAAAAGCTGTTTCGGCATGCGGTGGCTGGGCATGCGGGCTACATGACCCAGCCATCGCAGCCTTGCCTGCCGGAGGAGCTCACCGATGGGACCCTGCCCAGATCTTTCAAGGATTTTTGAGCTCCTCACACAATCCAGCCTGGTTAAACCCAGGATGGATCGTAGGCAGGCCAGCCTAAATGTGTCTAACCGGCGAAGATGTTCCATTAGGGGGGTCCACGTTTCGCAAGCGTAGAGAAGGGAGGGAATGATCGTGGCCGAGAAGACCTGAAGCTTAGTGCGGAGCGACAGACCAGGTAGCTTCCACACAGCGTTACGCAACCGATGAAAAGATATTGCCGCTCGACTGATTCGGAGTGAGACCTCTGCTGTTAAACTGGAGCCAGTCATAAGCACACTGCCCAGGTATGGGAAACTCTCCACTCTCTCCACAACTGCCCCATCACCGATTGGGAGTTGTGGGGGTGGAGTGTCCGATGGTACAAAATACCCAGGCAGGTGCTTAGTTTTGGTGGGGCTGATGGTAAGGCCCCACCTCTTAGTGGCACGCTCCAGTCTCAGCAGCAGCGTCTCCAACTCCTCCTCTGACTGAGCAGCTATTACCAAGTCATCAGCATACATAACGTGGTTGAGCAATAGGGAGCCATCCCTTGACCGCACCCGGGCATCGATTAGCCTCCCATTATATCTGTACCATATGGAGATTCCCCCGGTACAGCTATTGAAGGCTTCACGAACTACGTGGTCAAAATAGATGTTAAATAATGTGGGAGCCAGAGGACATCCCTGTCGCACCCCAAGGTGTACAGGGAATGGCTCTGACTCCCGGCCACGTAGTTTTACCCGGGCCCGCTCACCATCATGAAGGTCCTTAATGATCGTGAGCAGAGGGTCAGGTACTCCAAAAGCACGAAGAACGACCCAGAGCCCAGGCCTACTGATGGTATCATAGGCCTTGACCAGGTCAATAAAGCAGAGATGTAGGTCTTGTTGGAATTCCCTACACCTCTGCTGTAGCAGACGGACAGAAAATATGGCATCTGTGCAGGACCGCCCTTTCCTGAAACCGCATTGGGGCTCCGCAAGCCTCTCCTCAGCGTGCCTGGCAAGGCGATGCTGAATAATCCTTGCCAGGACCTTTCCCGGCACACTGAGGAGTGAGATGCCCCTGTAGTTGTTACAGTCTGTGCGGTCCCCCTTCTTAAAAAGGGGGACCACCAGGGCATCCTTCCAATCCTGCGGAACCCGTCCAGTGGTCCAGACTGTTGTTATGATGTCATATAGGGCAGTCTGTGCACAAACGCCACCCTCCCTCAGCATTTCGCTTGGGAGATCATCTCTGCCCGCTGCCTTTCCTGGTCTCAGACTCCGGATCGCCTTCAATACTTCCTCAGCAGATGGCACCTCAGCCAGCCACTCACAGGGGGTGACTTCATCCAATATTTGAGGCACCGCAGCCTCAGCAGGGTCATCCTCACTTTGTGCCACGATGTTTTCCTGGCTGAGGGATTTTCCCTCCCCCAGGACCTCACAGAAATGCTCAGCAAATCTGCGAACCTGTTCCTGGGGGTCGGAAATTGGATCACCGTTTTTTCCCCCAATTGATGGTAATCGGTGTGGCGCTGCAGGTTACTTTTTTGATGGAGTTCAATAGAGATTTGTGATCACGGGCCACTGAGGCAGACTCCATCTCCTCAGCAACCCGCGACCACCACCCATCCTTGCAGCGCCTCACGGCTCTCCGAACCTCCGAGCGAAGGCTGCGGTAAGCCTCCTCATTCTCTGACGTGGGATTCTGTAGCCGATGACAGTGGGCCTGTCGCTTTTTCTCAACCATCCTGAACAACTCCTCTGTCATCCAGGGTGTCTGGGGAGGTCTGGACCGCGTACCCAAAGCAGCCATTGCAGCTGCATGAGTCACAGTCCTAAACCTCGCCCATTTACCCTCGACATCAGGAGGAGTCGGGGACGATGCCAATCCCAGCCGCAAGCGATGATGAAATTCTCGCTTGCAACTTTCATCAGATAACTGAGACCAGGCCACTTTAGGTTGGAATGGGGTCCTGGGTGTACACCCACCACCGGAGTGGAAGAATGGCAGGCGCATCTTACAGATGACTAGTCGATGGTCAGAGGGCAGATCAGCTCCACGGTAGGTCCTGGTGTCAAGGACATGGGCTCGTATTCGCTGGTCCGTCACTATGTAGTCCAGCAGATGTTCTTGCTTGGACCCGGCATGCATCCATGATGTTGTGTGGATGCGCCGATGCCGGAACAGCGTGTTGGTAATTACAAGCCCATGGGCTGCACAAAAATCTAGCAGCCTCCTACCGTTGTTATTGAGCTGATCTGGCCCATGCCCTCCAATCACTCCAGACCAGGTGCCAGTATCATGACCAACTCGGGCATTGAAGTCACCCAACATGATGACTCTATCCCGAGGGGCCACTTTAGCCAGCACCTGTGACAGGAGGTCATAGAAGGCATCTGACTCATCGGCTTTGCCTGCATCCCTCCACGGATGTTCATCTTCGGTGGGGGCATAAGTAACCACGACCACCATTCCTCGCCTCCGGTTGATGGGAAGGCGAGCCCAAAGTAGCCTGGGGCTTACAGCTTCCCACACCTCACCGCCACGCTCCCACGCCCCCTTCATTCTTTTGTTCAAAAGAAGACCCACACCCTGTTGTTTGGCAGTCTGCTGCCCCGAGTAGAGGACTGTCCACCCCTCATGGTGGCAGGAGCCAGAGCCGGTCCACCGGACCTCCTGAATGCCGCATAGATCCAGGCGGTACCGGTCCAGCTCCCGACAGAGGAGTGGCAGCCTCTCCTCTGCAGTGAGCGTTCGAACATTCCACGTGGCCACCCGTAGTGGCTTTTCGTTGTTTCTGGAGTAGCCCCGAGGGTAGGTATTCAATCTCCTGGCTCCGCCAATTGGGGTTTGGCCAGGAGACGTCATAGACGCCTGGCCCCCCGCGGCCTCCGGCACAAGCTTAGTTGTTACATATTTCAGTTTAATTCGTGGTTTTGTGGTAATTAATTGAAGGTGGAGGGGTTACCAGCCCCTCGCACCCGTCCAGAGCCCCCGTTTAGCCCCTGTGGTGGACACATATGCCATGAGGGGAGGAGCCAATCAAAATTGGAACTCCCCCCACAGCGCTGTCCACTACAGAGTTGCCCGTCCGGCACCGCGAGGAGGTAGGGGGTTGTTTTGTCACACACACACACACAGTGTCACACACACACACACACAGTGTCACACACACACACACAGTGTCACACACACACACACACAGTGTCACACACACACACACACAGTGTCACACACACACACAGTGTCACACACACACACAGTGTCACACACACACAGTGTCACACACACACAGTGTCACACACACACAAGGTCACGCACACCCAAAATAAAATGCTCATACTTCAAAACGATGGCGACATGTTAACCACCACCACCGTGACAACCACCACCAGCGTGACAACCACCACCACCAGCGTGACAACCACCACCACCACCGTGACAACCACCACCACCACCGTGACAACCACCACCACCGTGACAACCACCACCACGACAACCACCACCACCATGACCCAACAACTAAAACCGTGAGATGTCGCCCGCTGTGTAGGAAGTCCACGGCATTCCCGCAAGTCTCAGAGTGAGAGAGACTCAGGGAGACCGGGTCTCAGGGTGAGAGAGACTCAGGGAGACCGGGTCTCAGGGGTGGGAGAGACTCAGGGAGACCGGGTCTCAGGGGTGGGAGAGACTCAGGGAGACCGGGTCTCAGGGGTGGGAGAGACTCAGGGAGACCGGGTCTCAGGGGTGGGAGAGACTCAGGGAGACCGGGTCTCAGGGTGAGAGAGACTCAGGGAGACCGGGTCTCAGGGTGAGAGAGACTCAGGGAGACCGGGTCTCAGGGTGAGAGAGACTCAGGGAGACCGGGTCTCAGGGTGAGAGAGACTCAGGGAGACCGGGTCTCAGGGTGAGAGAGACTCAGGGAGACCGGGTCTCAGGGTGAGAGAGACTCAGGGAGACCGGGTCTCAGGGTGAGAGAGACTCAGGGAGACCGGGTCTCAGGGTGAGAGAGACTCAGGGAGACCGGGTCTCAGGGTGAGAGAGACTCAGGGAGACCGGGTCTCAGGGTGAGAGAGACTCAGGGAGACCGGGTCTCAGGGTGAGAGAGACTCAGGGAGACCGGGTCTCAGGGTGAGAGAGACTCAGGGAGACCGGGTCTCGGGGTGAGAGAGACTCAGGGAGACCGGGTCTCGGGGTGAGAGAGACTCAGGGAGACCGGGTCTCAGGGTGAGAGAGACTCAGGGAGACCGGGTCTCAGGGTGAGAGAGACTCAGGGAGACCGGGTCTCAGGGTGAGAGAGACTCAGGGAGACCAGGTCTCAGGGTGAGAGAGACTCCGGGAGACCGGGTCTCAGGGTGAGAGAGACTCAGGGAGACCGGGTCTCAGGGTGAGAGAGACTCAGGGAGACCGGGTCTCAGGGTGAGAGAGACTCAGGGAGACCGGGTCTCAGGGTGAGAGAGACTCACTCAGGGAGACCGGGTCTCAGGGCGAGAGAGACTCAGGGAGACCGGGTCTCAGGGTGAGAGAGACTCACTCAGGGAGACCGGGTCTCAGGGCGAGAGAGACTCAGGGAGACCGGGTCTCAGGGTGAGAGAGACTCAGGGAGACCTGGTCTCAGGGTGAGAGAGACTCAGGGAGACCGGGTCTCAGGGTGAGAGAGACTCAGGGAGACCGGGTCTCAAGGTGAGAGACTCAGGGAGACCGGGTCTCAGGGTGAGAGAGAGTTCTACACACCACAGCGTCTTACCGTGAGTGACCTATTCATTAGTCCCCTCCAACTGCTCATGGAGCAGAGGCTATCCACAATCGCCGAGTCCTGCGACAGCCATCGTGCATCAAGGGGCACGCACACACACACACACGCATGCAAACAAACACACACGCATGCACACACACGGTGTGACACACACACACGCATGCACACGCGAACACACACGCACAAAGATCCCCCGTATAAATATTTTACTTGAACCCATCTACGCGACTTTACCCAAAGACCAAAGAATATGAATTCCCCCGTTATAGCCTCAGCAGACTGTTGGGGCAAGTGGCGTCGGCGTGCAGCCACCTACGAAGGCCGGAACCGCATGGCACACACACACACACCAACAGCCATTCGCCACCAAGTGGCGGAGACGTCACCACGGTGCCTGTGGCAGGCTAGGTGCACGTTGAGGCCACGTGAAGTGTCCAACGCACGCTGGCAGGAGGTCACAGACCCAGCAGGTACCACGGGTCGACTTGACTAAGATGACCGGTAGATGCACCAACAGCTGTACCCCCCACCTCACCCACCCCCCTACTGTGCCGACTTGCTGTGCTTTAGCCACCCGGCGCTCCGCTCGTTGTTGTGAGCTTCGCTCCTCCGCCCTCCGTTGTTGTTGGAGGGCGACTGCCTCCGACTGCCCAGGAGCAGCGTCCTTGACGAGCCTCCTCCACAGAGGCCGATCTTGACACCGCTGGTACCAGTCATCGGCTAGTCCACTCAGCTCCACGTCCTCCTGTACCAACATCACTCCATCTCTTCTCTAGCCCGTGCTTCCTGTACCACGTCACTCCATCTCTTCACTAGCCCGTGCCTCCTGTACCACGTCACTCCATCTCTTCACTAGCCCGTGCCTCCTGTGCCACATCACCCCATCTCTTCTCTAGCCCCGTGCCTCCTGTACCACATCATTCCATCTCTTCTCTAGCCACGTGCATCCTGTACCACGTCACTCCATCTCTTCACTAGCCCGTGCCTCCTGTGCCACATCACCCCATCTCTTCTCTAGCCCCGTGCCTCCTGTACCACGTCACTCCATCTCTTCTCTAGCCCGTGCCTCCTGTGCCACATCGCTCCATCTCTTCCCTAGCCCGTGCCACCCACCCATCACTCCATCTCTACTCTAGCCCGTGCCACCCACTCACTCACCCATCACTCCATCTCTTCTCTAGCCCCGTGCCTCCTGTACCACGTCACTCCATCTCTTTTCTAGCCCCGTGCCTCCTATACCACGTCACTCCATCTCTTCTCTAGCCCGTGCCTCCTGTACCATATCACTCCATCTCTTCTGTAGCCCGTGCCTCCTGTACCACATCACTCCATCTCTTCTCTAGCCCCGTGCCTCCTGTACCACGTCACTCCATCTCTTCTCTAGCCCGTGCCTCCTGTACCACATCACTCCATCTCCTTTCTAGCCCGTGCCACCCACCCACTCACTCATCACTCCATCTCTTCACTAGCCCGTGCCTCCTGCACCACATCATTCCATCTCTTCTCTAGCCCCGTGCCTCCTGTACCACGTCACTCCATCTCTTCTCTAGCCCGTGCCTCCTGTACCACATCACTCCATCTCCTTTCTAGCCCGTGCCACCCACCCACTCACTCATCACTCCATCTCTTCACTAGCCCGTGCCTCCTGCACCACA
The DNA here is from genome assembly GCF_010993605.1 of Petromyzon marinus. Taxonomy (NCBI): domain Eukaryota; kingdom Metazoa; phylum Chordata; class Hyperoartia; order Petromyzontiformes; family Petromyzontidae; genus Petromyzon; species Petromyzon marinus. Next base: position 73,084 of record NW_022638196.1, read on the forward strand.
TCATTCCATCTCTTCTCTAGCCCCGTGCCTCCTGTGCCACATCATTCCATCTCTTCTCTAGCCCGTGCCACCCACCCACTCACCCATCACTCCATCTCTTCTCTAGCCCGTGCCACTCACCCATCACTCCATCTCTTCTCTAGCCCGTGCCACCCACCCACTCACCCATCACTCCATCTTTTCTCTAGCCCGTGCCACTCACCCATCACTCCATCTCTACTCTAGCCCGTGCCACCCACTCACTCGCCCATCACTCCATCTCTTCTCTAGCCCCGTTCCTCCTGTACCACATCACTCCATCTCTTCTCTAGCCCGTGCCTCCTGTACCACATCGCTCCATCTCTTCTCTAGCCCATGCCACCCACCCACTCGCCCATCGCTCCATCTCTTCTCTAGCCCGTGCCACCCACCCACTCACCCATCACTCCATCTCTTCTCTAGCCCGTGCCACCCACCCACTCACCCATCACTCCATCTCTTCTCTAGCCCGTGCCGCGCCCGTTTAGACCCCTCGACGCGGCCAAACAGAAGCTGCTTGGGCGTGCGGTGGCTGGGCATGCGGACGACATGACTCAGCCAACGCAGAACCACAGTGGAAACACACACACACACACACCACGCACACACATACACTCACCGCTCACCCAGCCCTTACCACCAACCCACACACACACCACGCTCCCTCACTACACACTCACTCACACCACACCACACACACACCACGCTCCCTCACTACACACTCACTCACACCACACCACACACACACACCCCTGCAGACCCCTGCGGCCGCTCACCTCCGTGAGAGGCCTGCGAACCCCGGCCCGTATCACCGCCGGGTCCATCCATGTCGTAATCCAGCACTCTCTCACTCACACTCCCTCACACCACACACTCACTCACACACCACACTCACTCACTCACACTACACTCCCTCACTCACACCACCTCACTCCCTCACTACACTCACACCACCTCACAGCACACCACCACACTCACTCACTCCACACCACACCAGCCACTCACTCCACACTAACTCACTCCACTCACACCACACTCACTCACACCACACACTCACTCACTCACTCCACACACTCCCTCACCTCACACCACTGCGGCCGCTCACCTCCGTGAGAGGCCTGCGAACCTCGGCACGTATCACCGCCGGGTCCTCCATGTCGTCCTCCAGCACTCACTCACTCACCTCACTACCCTCACTCACTCCCCTCGCTCACTCCACACTCACCACACTCACTCCACACTCCCTCACTCCACACTCACTCCACACTCCCTCACTCACACCACACTCCACACACTCACACCACACTCACTCCCTCACTCCACACTCCCTCACTCACTCCCCTCCCTCACCACACTCACTCCACACTCCCTCACTCACACCACACTCCACACACTCACTCCCTCACTCCACACTCCCTCACTCACTCCACACTCCCTCACTCACTCCACACTCCCTCACTCCCTCACTCACTCCCCTCCCTCACTCCACACTCACCACACTCACTCCACACTCCCTCACACCACACACACACCACTGACTCACACACACACCACACACACTCACACCACACACACACCACTGACTCACACTCACACCACACACACACCCCTGCGGCCGCTCACCTCCGTGAGAGGCCTGCGAACCCCGGCCCGTATCACCGCCGGGTCCTCCATGTCGTCCTCCAGCACTCTCTCACTCACACACACACACACTCCACACTTACACACACACACACTCCACACTTACACACACCACACTCTCTCACTCACACACACACACACACACTCTCTCACTCACACACACACACACTCTCTCACTCACACACACACACCACACTCTCTCACTCACACACACACACCACACTCTCTCACTCACACACACACACCACACTCTCTCACTCACACACACACACCACACTCTCTCACTCACACACACACACCACACTCTCTCACTCACACACACACACCACACTCTCTCACTCACATTCCACACACACTCACTCACCACACTCACACCACACTACACACACTCCACACTACACACACCACACACACCACACTCACTCCACACTACACACACTCCACACTACACACACCACACACACTCCACACTCACTCCACACTACACACACCACACTCACTCCACACTACACACACCACACTCACTCCACACTACCTCTCTCACTCACACTCCACACTCACTCACTCACCACACTCACACCACACCACACACACCACACTCACTCCACACTACACACACCACACTCACCACACTCACTCCACACTACACACACCACACTCACTCCACACTACACACTCACTCCACACTACACACACCACACTCACTCCACACTACACACACCACACTCACTCCACACTACACACACCACACTCACTCCACACTACACACTCACTCACTCACTACACACACCACACTCACTTCACCTCACTCACTCTACTCACTCACACACTCTCCCACACCACACTCTCCCACACCACACTCTCCCACACCACACTCTCCCACACCACACTCTCCCACACCACACTCTCCCACACCACACTCTCCCACACCACACTCTCCCACACCACACTCTCTCACACCACACTCTCTCACACCACACTCTCTCACACCACACTCTCTCCACTCACTCACACACACTCCACACTCCCTCACCACACACTCACACCACACCAACGCCCCTGCGGCCGCTCACCTCCGTGAGAGGCCTGCGAACCCCGGCCCGTATCACCGCCGGATCCTCCATGTCGTCCTCCAGCACCAGCTTGCTGATGCTGTCCTCGAAGTCGCTCTCCGCCAGAGAGTCGTCGGTCCGCTCCTCCGCCTCGCCGCCCTCACCCTCATCCCCCGCGGACCCCACCCCCAGCGGGACCCCCCCGGCCGAGGAGCAGGGGGGCAACAGCAGCAGCAGGGAGCTCTCATGTGGCCAGGGGTCGTCGCAGGGATGGTGGTGGTGGTGGTGGTGGTGCGGGTGGTTGTGGTGGTTGTGGTTGTTGTTGTTGTGGTGGTGGTGCAGCGGGTGGTTGCACAGTGGGGGGAGAGAGAGCAACGGGGAGTCCTGGGAGGGTTCCCAGTCCTCGTCTGGGGAGCGGGGGGGGGGTGGGGGGAGGGGAGAGGGGAGTGAGTTACTGCTGCCACCAGCACCACCACCACCAGTACCACCACCACCAGCAGCACCACCACCACCAGCACCACCAGCACCACCACCACCAGCAGCACCACCACCAGCAGCAGCACCACCACCAGCAGCAGCACCACCACCAGCAGCACCACCACCACCACCAGCAGCACCACCACCACCACCAGCAGCACCACCACCACCAGCAGCAGCACCATCACCACCAGCAGCACCATCACCACCAGCACCACCACTACCAGCATCACCACCAGCATCACCACCACCACCATCAACATCACCACCAGCACCACCACCACCACCATCACCACCACCACCATCACCACCACCACCACCACCGGCGTACCGGTGGCTCCGGCACCGAACGTGTCGTCGTTGTACTGGTCGATGTCTTCGTCATCATCGGCCATCGCCTGGAGGCTGCCCACCACCTCCCCCACCTCCTCCATCACGGGCGGCTCCATCACCTTCAAGGACAACAGACAAAGATCCCCCGTATAGTCTCTAGCAGAACGCTGGGGCAAGTGCTGTTCACCACACACGCACACAGACAAAGATCCCCCGTATAGCCTTAACAGAATGCTGGGGCAAGTGCTGTTCGCCACACACGCACACAGACAAAGATCCCCCGTATAGCCTCTAGCAGAACGCTGGGGCAAGTGCTGTTCGTCACACACGCACACAGACAAAGATCCCCTGTATAGCCTCTAGCAGAACGCTGGGGCAAGTGCTGTTCACCACACACGCACACAGGACAAAGATCCCCCGTATAGCCTTAATGGAATGCTGGGGCAAGTGCTGTTCACCACACACGCACACAGGACAAAGATCCCCGTATAGCCTCTAGCAGAACGCTGGGGCAAGTGCTGTTCACCACACACGCACACAGACAAAGATCCCCCGTATAGCCTTAATGGAACGCTGGGGCAAGTGCTGTTCACCACACACACACACAGACAAAGATCCCCCGTATAGCCTTAATGGAATGCTGGGGCAAGTGCTGTTCACCACACACGCACACAGGACAAAGATCCTCCGTATAGTCTCTAGCAGAACGCTGGGGCAAGTGCTGTTCACCACACACGCACACAGACAAAGATCCCCCGTATAGCCTCTAGCAGAACGCTGGGGCAAGTGCTGTTCACCACACACGCACACAGACAAAGATCCCCCCGTATAGCCACGGTGGTAATGATGCCCACAATAACGCGGATTAAACACACACAGGGTAGAGACACTACCACCACCATCACCAGTAGTGTCAGTCCAGCAGTGGATAGACCACGGTGATGATGACCACACAAGAACACGCGGATTAAACACACAGGGTAGAGACACTACCACCACCACCCCAAGTAGTGTCAGTCCAGCAGTGGATAGATCACGGTGATGATGACCACACAAAAACACGCGGATTAAACACACACAGGGTAGAGACACTACCACCATCACCAGTAGTGTCAGTCCAGCAGTGGATAGATCACGGTGATGATGACCACCACACAAGAACACGCGGATTAAACACACACACAGGGTAGACACTACCACCACCACCAGCAGTGTCAGTCCAGCAGTGGATAGACCATGGTGGTGATGATGCACACACAAGAACACGCGGATTAAACACACACAGGGTAGAGACTACTACCACCATCACCAGTAGTGTCAGTCCAGCAGTGGATAGACCATGGTGATGATGTTCACCACACAAGAACACGCGGATTAAACACACAGGGTAGACACTACCACCATCACCCCAAGTAGTGTCAGTCCAGCAGTGGATAGACCACGGTGATGATGATCACCACACAAGAACACGCGGATTAAACACACACAGGGTAGACTACTACCACCACCACTAGTAGTGTCAGTCCAGCAGTGGATAGACCACGGTGGTGATGATCACCACACAAGAACACGCGGATTAAACACACATAGGGTAGACACTACCACCACCACTAGTAGTGTCAGTCCAGCAGTGGATAGACCACGGTGATGATGATCACCACACAAGAACACGCGGATTAAACACACATATAGGGTAGACACTACCACCACCACTAGTAGTGTCAGTCCAGCAGTGGATAGACCATGGTGATGATGACCACCACACAAGAACACGCGGATTAAACACACACACAGGGTAGACACTACCACCACCATCACCAGCAGTGTCAGTCCAGCAGTGGATAGACCATGGTGATGATGATGATGATCACCACACAAGAACACGCGGATTAAACACACACACACAGGGTGGAGACACTACCACCACCACCACTAGTAGTGTCAGTCCAGCAGTGGATAGATCACGGTGGTGATGATGACCACACAAGAACACGCGGATTAAACAAACAAACACAGGGTAGAGACACTACCACCATCACCAGCAGTGTCAGTCCAGCAGTGGAGACCATGGTGATGATGATGATCACCACACAAGAACACGCGGATTAAACACACACACAGGATAGAGACACCACCACCACCACCAGCAGTGTCAGTCCAGCAGTGGATAGACCACGGTGATCACCACACAAGAACACGCGGATTAAACACACACACAGGGTGGAGACACTACTACCACCACCATCACTAGTAGTGTCAGTCCAGCAGTGGATAGATCACGGTGATGATGATCACCACACAAGAACACACACACAGGGTGGAGACACTACTACCACCACCATCACTAGTAGTGTCAGTCCAGCAGTGGATAGACCACGGTGATGATCACACAAGAGCACGCAGATTAAACACACACACAGGGTAGAGACACTACCACCAGTAGTGTCAGTCCAGCAGTGGATAGACCACGGTGGTGATGATGCCCACACAAGAACACGCGGATTAAACACACACACACACACAGGGTAGACACTACTACCACCACTATCACCAGCAGTGTCAGTCCAGCAGTGGATAGATCACGGTGGTGATGATCACCACACAAGAACACGCGGATTAAACACACACACACAGGGTAGAGACACTACCACCACCATCACTAGTAGTGTCAGTCCAGCAGTGGATAGACCATGTTGATGATCACCACACAAGAACACGCGGATTAAACACACACACAGGGTAGAGACACTACCACTACCACCCCAAGTAGTGTCAGTCCAGCAGTGGATAGACCACGGTGGTGATAATGACCACACAAGAACACGCGGATTAAACACACACGCACAGGGTAGAGACACTACCACCACCACCACCAGCAGTGTCAGTCCAGCAGTGGATAGACCACGGTGATGATGATGCACACACAAGAACACGCGGATTAAACACACACACAGGGTAGAGACACTACTACCACCACCACCAGTAGTGTCAGTCTAGCAGTGGATAGACCATGGTGGTGATGATCACCACACAAGAACACGCGGATTAAACACACACAGGGTAGACACTACCACCACCACCATCACCAGTAGTGTCAGTCCAGCAGTGGATAGACCACGGTGATGATCACCACACAAGAGCACGCGGATTAAACACACACAGACAGGGTAGACACTACTACCATCACCACCAGTAGTGTCAGTCAAGCAGTGGATAGATCACGGTGATGATCACCACACAAGAACACGCGGATTAAACACACACACAGGGTAGAGACACTACCACCACCACCCCAAGTTGTGTCAGTCCAGCAGTGGATAGATCACGGTGATGATGATGCACACACAAGAACACGCGGATTAAACACACAGGATAGAGACACTACTACCACCACCATCACCAGTAGTGTCAGTCCAGCAGTGGATAGACCACGGTGGTGATGATCACCACACAAGAACACGCGAATTAAACACACACATACAGGGTAGAGACACTACCACCACCACCCCAAGTAGTGCCAGTCCAGCAGTGGATAGACCACGGTGGTGATGATGCCCACACAAGAACACGCGGATTAAACACACACACACAGGGTAGAGACACTACCACCACCACCACTAGTAGTGTCAGTCCAGCAGTGGATAGAGCTTGGTGGTGATGATCACCACACAAGAACACGGAGTAAACACACACACAGGGTGGAGACACTACCACCACCATCACCAGCAGTGTCAGTCCAGCAGTGGATAGACCACGGTGATGATGATCACCACACAATAACACGGATTAAACACACACACACAGGGTGGAGACACTACCACTACCACCACCATCACTAGTAGTGTCAGTCCAGCAGTGGATAGAGCTTGGCCGGGCGAGTTGCAGTGTCGCGGCCTAGCGTGCCCAAGTCCCACCACTAACACCACCAGCAGCGAAGGCCTCAGGCTTGGCGCTGCTGCAACAACCTCCTCGCCCTCGCGCCGCCTGCGCCAACAAAACAAACCACCGCTGGCGGCCACGCGCGGGGAGAGAGAGAGAGACAAAGACGGCCGTGACAACGGTGAGGGAAGGAGACTCACGGGACGCTCCCGACCGAGCGCTAACATCGCCGCTTGTCGAGCCGCCTCCTTCCTCCTAACTAGGCGAGCCCCGCCATTTTAAAGTGAGGGGAGGGGGGGGGGGACGGGGACTTGCGTGGTGACGTCACCGCGTAAGCTGGCCCATCCCTCACGCACACCCTGCGTGGTGACGTCACCGCGTAAGCTCACCCGCCCTCACACGCGCACGCTGCGTGGTGACGTCACGCTAACATCGCCGCTTGTCGAGCCGCCTCCTTCCTCCTAACTAGGCGAGCCCCGCCATTTTAAAGTGAGGGGAGAGGGGGGACGGGGACTTGCGTGGTGACGTCACCGCGTAAGCTGGCCCATCCTTCACGCACACCCTGCGTGGTGACGTCACCGCGTAAGCTCACCCGCCCTCACACGCGCACGCTGCGTGGTGACGTCACACTAACATCGCCGCTGTCGAGCCGACTCCCTCCTCCCTCGGCGAGCCCCGCCATTTTAAAGTGGGGGGGGTGAGGGGGGGGACTTGCGTTTTGACGTCACCGCGTAAGCTCGCACGTAACACGCATACCTTGCGTGGTGACGTCACCGCCTGGTGACGTCACGCACACGCTGCGTGGTGACGTCACGCTAACATCGCCGCTGTCGAACCGCCTCCTTTCTCCTACCGAGGCGAGCCCCGCCACTTTAAAGCGGAGGGTGACGTCACCGCGTAGGCTCCACCCACCGTGCGCGGTGACGTCACCTTGTAAACTCACTTTCGCACCACGCTGCGCGGAGACGTCACCACGCTGCGTGGTGACGTAACCGCGCGAGCAGTTGCTCAGCCTCTCCCCAACTGCCTACTTGCTCCAAAATCTCGGCAATCCCCGCCAATAGAACGGAAACTTTCCCCTCCATCAAACTTTGATTTTAAGCTTTCGTGAATGCAGTGATTTACTCTTTGGTTCTTTCGGTAAAGTAACGTGGAAAGAAAATCAATTAAAGAATAAAATACTTTCGTGTTAAATTAACAATAGAATACTTTCTTATTCATTTATTTTCTTTCCACGTGACACTTGGGGCCGTCTGTGAATGACGTCACGCACCTAGGGGTGGGGGGGGGAAGCAGAGCTTTGTGACGTCATATTTGAGGAGGGCTCTGACTTTTTTGTGACGCCGTGTGACGAAGCGGGGGGTGGGGGGTCAAAAAACTGTCAAAAATCGCGTGACGTCATTTGTGGACGGCCCTCAAATGTGTCGTAACCCTCCACCACCCGACACGGCCAAACAGTAAAAAAAGTGTCACGTTTACAAAAGAAGACGAAAATGTTTTTTGATTTTAAGCTTTCGTTACTGCATGGATTAATATTCTTGGTTCTTTCGGTAAAGTCACCACCATGTAGAAGGGAAACAATAAAATAATAAAAATATAAAACAATAAAATTATTGTAAAACAATAAAATTATTATTCTTGGTTCTTTGGGTAAAGTCACCACGTAGAGGGGAACAATAAAATAATAAAAATATAAAACAATAAAATTATTGTAAAACAATAAAATTATTATTCTTGGTTCTTTGGGTAAAGTCACCACGTAGAGGGGAACAATAAAATAATAAAAATATAAAACAATACAATTATTGTAAAACAATAAAATTATTATTCTTGGTTCTTTGGGTAAAGTCACCACCACGTAGAAGGGAAACAATAAAATAATAAAATATATATAAAACAATAAAATTATTGTAAAACAATACAATTATTATTCTTGGTTCTTTGGGTAAAGTCACCACGTGGAAGGGAAACAATAAAATAATAAAAATATAAAACAAAAAAATTCTCACGACGTTTCGACTGCAACACAGAGCAGCAATCATCATCAGGTGTGAAAACCACAGCAAGAAAATTTGAAAAATAATAGTTGACTAGTTTAACACGTTAGGCTTTCGCGACCAATATTATTCATAATAAAGGTTTTTGGGTTAGATCGCGTTTATTTATAAATGTGTCGTAACCCTCCACCACCCGACACGGCCAATCAGCAAAAAAGTGTCACGTTGACAAAAGACAAATAGTTCACTACTTTAGCCCACGGGTGTGTTGAAGAGTGAAACTGTACAGCAGAGATGTAGGTCTTGTTGGAATTCCCTACACCTCTGCTGTAGCAGACGGACAGAAAATATGGCATCTGTGCAGGGCCGCCCTTTCCTGAAACCTCATTGGGGCTCCGCAAGCCTCTCCTCAGCGTGCCTGGCAAGGCGATGTTGAATAATCCTTGCCAGGACCTTTCCCGTCACACTGAGGAGTGAGATGCCCCTGTAGTTGTTACAGTCTGTGCGGTCCCCCTTCTTAAAGAGGGGGACCACCAGGGCATCCTTCCAATCCTGCGGAACCCGTCCAGTGGTCCAGACTGTTGTCATGATGTCATGTAGGGCAGTCTGTGCACAAACGCCACCCTCCCTCAGCATTTCGCTTGGGAGATCATCTCTGCCCGCTGCCTTTCCTGGTCGCAGGCTCCGGATCGCCCTCAGTACTTCCTCAACAGATGGCACCTCAGCCAGCCACTCAGAGGGGGTGACTTCTTCCAATATTTGAGGCACCGCAGCCTCAGCAGGGTCATCCCCACTTTGTCCTGCTGTTCCGTCACTACGTAGTCCAGCAGATGTTCTTGCTTGGACCCGGCATGCATCCATGATGTTGTGTGGATGCGCTGATGCCGGAACAGCGTGTTGGTAATTACAAGCCCATGGGCTGCACAAAAATCTAGCAGCCTCCTACCGTTGTTATTGAGCTTATCTGGCCCATGCCCTCCAATCACTCCAGACCAGGTGCCAGCATCATGACCAACTCTGGCATTGAAGTCACCCAACAAGATGACTCTATCCCGAGGGGGCAATTTAGCCAGCACCTGTGACAGGAGGTCATAGAAGGCATCCGACTCCAGGCCTTGCCTGCATCCCTCCACGGATGTTCGTCTTCGGTGGCGGTATAAGTAACCACGACCACCATTCCTCGCCTCCGGTTGATGGGAAGGCGAGCCCAAAGTAGCCTGGGGCTTACAGCTTCCCACACCTCACCGCCACGCTCCCACGCCCCCTTCATTATTTTGTTCAAAAGAAGAGCCACTCCCTGTTGTTGGGCAGTCTCCTGCCCCGAGTAGAGGGACTGTCCACCACTCACGGTGGCAGGAGCCAGTGCCGGTCCACCGGACCTCCTGAATGCCGCAGAGATCCGGGCGGTACCGGTCCAGCTCCCGACACACGTAGTGGTTTTTATCGTTGTTTCTGGAGGAGCCCCGAGGGTAAGGATTCAGTCTCCTGGCTCCGCCAAATGGGGTTTGGCCAGGAGACGTCATAGACGCCTGTCCCCCCGGGGCCTCCGGCACAAGCTTATTAGTTAGATATTTCAGTCGTGGTTTAGTGGTAATTAATTGAAGATGGAGGGGGTTTCCAGCCCCTCGCACCCGTCCAGAGCCCCCGTTTGGCCGCTGTGGTGGTCACAAACGCCATGAGGGGAATGGTCAATCTACATTGGCCCTCCTCCCACGGCACTGCCCACCACAGCACTGCCCACCACAGCGTTACCGTCTGGCGCTAACGTGGAGGTCGGGGGTTGTTTTTGCCGGACTCACACACACTCACACCCACTCACACACACACCCACACACCCACTCACCCACACACTCACACCCACTCATACACACACACCCACCCACACACCTACCCACTCACCTACCCACACACCCACCCACACACCCACCCACCCACCCACACACCCACCCACCTACCCACACACCCACTCACCCACACACACACTCACCTACACACACACTCACCTACCCACACACACTCACACACACCCACACACACACCCACACAACCACTCAACTACCCAGACACCCACTCACTCACTCACCCACTCAATCAATCACTGATTCAATCACTCACTCAATCACTCACTCACCCACCCACTCACCTACCCACCCACCCACTCACCCACCCACACACCTACCCACACACCCACTCACTCACACATTCACTCACTCACTCATTCACCCACTCACTCACCCACCCACCCGTTAACTCACTCACCCACTCAATCAATCACTGATTCAATCACTCACTCACCCACCCACTCACCTACTCACCCACCCATTCACATATCCACCCACCCACCCACTCACCTATCCACCCACCCACCCACTCACCTATCCACCCACTCACCTATCCACCCACCCACCCACTCACCTATCCACCCACCCACCCACTCACCCACCCACTCACCCACCCACGTCAGTAACCACCCATACACCTCACATCATCCTGCACATAACACCACAGGCGACGTTTCGTTCTATAACCCTTCAGCAGGAGCAGCAGCAGCAGCACGCTTTGTCAAGACACATCCAGAGACGAGAGAGCGATCTCTACAACCTCGGCCGAACATTTTATTGATCGCAACCAGCCTCCTATATCCCCCTGCGCAGATTTGGCACTGATATGAGTCATGTAAATACACCCGTCACTATGTATAAGCTCACAGTATATATAATCATCATCTGTCGTGTCGCGCGCGTGTGCGTGCGTGCGTACTATCCCATTCTATATATAATCTTTAGACTCTCATCGCGATATGTTACAGCCCCACCATCATCATCACCATCAAACAATGACAACGATACCCCGTGTAGCCTCTAACAGGGCTGTAGGGGCAAGTGCTGTCAGTAGCAGCACCTACACACACAGACAAAGCTCCCCCGTGTAGCCTCTAACAGGGCTGTAGGGGCAAGTGCTGTCAGTAGCAGCAGCAGTGCCCTATAGACACATAGACAAAGGTGCCCCGTGTAGCCTCTAACAGGGCTGTAGGGGCAAGTGCTGTCAGTAGGAGCACCTACACACACAGACAAAACTCCCCCGTGTAGCCTCTAACAGGGCTGTAGGGGCAAGTGCTGTCAGTAGCAGCAGCAGTGCCTATAGACACACAGACAAAGGTGCCCCGTGTAGCCTCTAACAGGGCTGTAGGGGCAAGTGCTGTCAGTAGCAGCAGCGTCTATGAAGGCTACCGGCCACTGTGACACACACACAGACACACATAGAGATGGGCGCTGTGGCCAGCAGCATCACCACGCCCGGCCGCCTTTGTCTCCCCCTGTGGCGATGTTCACGACAGGTCGCGCAACGGTATTCATTTGAGGCCGAGTCCACCTAGGTGAGGCCCAGGACGGGTTTGTTCAGATAATCGCTGTCACGACTGGCGGTGGTGGTGGTGGCCGATCCCCCACACATCAACATCACGAACATCATCACCAACATCATCACAAACATCAACAACAACCGCCATTCGCCACTAAGTGGCGGTGACGTCACCACGACGCTTGTGCCAGGCTATGTGCACGCTGAGGCCACGTGAAGTGTCGAACGCCCGCTGGCAGGAGGTCACGGGGCAGACCCAGGTGCCACGGGTCGACTGACTGAGATGACTGGCTGATGCACCACCTGTGCCCCCTACTGTGCCAACCTGCTGTGCTTTAGCTGCCCGGCGCTCCGCTCGTTGTTGTGAGCGTCGCTCCTCCGCCCTCCGTTGTTGTTGGAGGGCGACTTCCTCCAACTGCCCAGTAGCAGCGTCCTTCACGAGCCTCCTCCACAGAGGCCGATCTTGACACCGCTGGTACCGGTCATCGGCAAGTCCACTTAGCTCCACGTCCTCCTGCACCACATCACTCCATCTCTTCTCTAGCCCGTGCCGCGCCCGTTTAGCCCCCTCAATCCGGCCAAACAAAAGCTGTTTCGGCATGCGGTGGCTGGGCATGCGGGCTACATGACCCAGCCATCGCAGCCTTGCCCGCCGGAGGAGCTCACCGATGGGACCCTGCCCAGATCTTTCAAGGATTTGTGAGCTCCTCACAAACATCACCAACATCACCATCATCACCATCATCACCAACATTAACATCAACACAATAATCATTACCCACATCATAATCATCAACATCATCATCTTCAACATCGCCGTCAACACCATCACCAACATCACCACCGTCGTGAACACCACCACCATCACCAACATCACCATCATCGTGAACACCACCACCACCATCACCAACATCACCACCATCGTGAACTCCACCACCATCACCAACATCATCAACATCATCATCGGCTTCACGGCGATGATCAACCCACACTAAGACTAAACTAAGTTGGATGTTACCAGGGTAACACACAACTTGATAGCCGCTCAACCAGGTGGCTTTCATCACAGACCCACAGAGACCCATACAGACCTACAGAGACTCATACTCACAGAGACCCATACAGACCCATACAGACCTACAGAGACTCATACTCACAAAGACCCATACAGACCCACACAGACCTACAGAGACCTACACAGAGACCCATACAGACCCACAGAGACCCACAGAGACTCATACTCACAGAGACCCACACAGACCTACACAGAGACCCATACAGACCCACAGAGACTCAGACTCACAGAGACCCATACAGACCCACAGAGACCCACACTCACAGAGACCCACACAGACCTTCAGAGACTCATACTCACAGAGACCCATACAGACCCACAGAGACCCACACTCACAGAGACCCATACAGACCCACACAGACCTACAGAGACTCATACTCACAGAGACCCATACAGACCCATACAGACCTACAGAGACACATACTCACAGAGACCCATACAGACCCACACAGACCTACAGAGACCTACACAGAGACCCATACAGACCCACAGAGACCCACAGAGACTCATACTCACAGAGACCCACACAGACCCACAGAGACCTACACAGAGACCCATACAGACCCACAGAGACTCATACTCACAGAGACCCACACAGACCCACAGAGACCTACACAGAGACCCATACAGACCCACAGAGACTCATACTCACAGAGACCCACACAGACCTACAGAGACCTACACAGAGACCCATACAGACCCACAGAGACCCACAGAGACTCATGCTCACAGAGACCCACACAGACCCACAGAGACTCATACTCACAGAGAACCAACACAGACCCACAGAGACCCATACAGACCTACACAGAGCCCATACAGACCCACAGAGATTCATACTCACAGAGACCCACAGACCCACAGAGACTCATACTCACGGAGACCCACACAGACCTACGGAGACCTACACAGAGACCCATACAGACCCACAGAGACCCACAGAGACTCATACTCACAGAGACCCACACAGACCCACAGAGACCCATACAGACCCACAGAGACTCATACTCACAGAGACCCATACAGACCCACAGAGACTCATACTCACAGAGACCCACGCAGACCTACAGAGACCTACACAGAGACCCATACAGACCCACAGAGACCCACAGAGACTCATACTCACAGAGACCCACAGAGACTCATACTCACAGAGAACCAACACAGACCCATAGAGACCCATACAGACCTACACAGAGACCCATACAGACCCACAGAGACTCATACTCACAGAGACCCATACAGACCAACAGAGACTCATACTCACAGAGACCCACGCAGACCTACAGAGACCTACACAGAGACCCACACAGACCCACAGAGACTCATACTCACAGAGAACCAACACAGACCCACAGAGACCCATACAGACCTACACAGAGACCCATACAGACCCACAGAGACTCATACTCACAGAGACCCATACAGACCCACAGAGACTCATACCTACAGAGACCTACACAGAGACCCATACAGACCCACAGAGACCCACAGAGACTCATACTCACAGAGACCCACACAGACCCACAGAGACTCATACTTATAGAGACCCATACACACCCACACAGACACATACACACCTACAGACACCCACAAAGAGACCCATACAGACCCACAGAGACCCACACAGACCCACAAAGACTCATACTCACAGAGACCCACACAGACCCACAGAGACTCATACTCACAGAGACCCATACACACCCACAGAGACCCATACACACCTACAGAGACTCAAACACACACACAGAGACCCACACAGAGACCCATACAGACCCACAGAGACCCACAGAGACCCATACCCAGAGAGACCCATACAGACCCACAGAGACCCATACTCATACAGACCCATACATAGACCCACACTCACAGAGACTCATACTCATAGAGACCCATACACACCCACATAGACCCACAGAGACCCATACTCAGAGACCCATACAGATTCAGAGACCCACAGAGAGAGACGCAGGCTTCAAATATACAGCTGCAGTAGCAGCAGCAGGCATCGTCAGGGTCAGGATTGAACCCACGACCTCCTGTATACCAGGCGAGGTAGTTAATATCTCCTAGCCACCGTGATGATGGTGATGATGAGAGAGAGAGACGCAGACTCCAAATATACAGCAGCAGCAGCAGCAGGCATCGTCAGGGTCGGTATTGAACCCATTCGCCTCCTGTATACCAGGCAAGGTAGTTAACATCTCCTAGCCACCGTGATGATGGTGATGATGAGAGAGAGAGACGCAGACTTCAAATATACAGCAGCAGCAGGCATCGTCAGGGTCAGGATTGAACCCACGACCTCCTGTATACCAGGCGAGGTAGTTAACATCTCCTGGCCACCAGTAGTACCAACAAGATCATCATCACCATCATCATCGTGGTTGTCACCACCGCGATCAATTGTGGACAATCATTTGGGCCGCCCGTTGAGTTAACCGCGTACTTGTTATAAACATACGGTTACCATCATCAGCAGTGATACCATCATCATCATCAGTGGTAGCATCATCATCATCGGCAGCAGCAGCAGTGGTAGCATGATCATCAGCAGTGGCATCAATACCACCAGCGCGACATCCAATCATCACCACCACCATCATTATCACCACCACCATCACCACCACCACCATCACCACCACCATCACCACCACCACCATCACCACCACCACCACCATCACCACCACCACCACCATCACCACCACCATCACCACCACCATTATCACCACCATCACCACCACCATCACCACCACCATTATCACCACCATCACCACCACCATCACCACCACCACCATCACCACCACCACCACCATTATCACCACCACCATCACCACCGTCACCATCACCACCGTCACCATCACCACCACCACTACCACCCCAACCACCACCACAACGACCACCACCACAACCACCACCACAACCACCACCACCACCACCACAACCACCACCACAACCACCACCACAACCACCACGACCACCACAACCACCACCACCACCACAACAACCACCACCACAACCACCACCACAACCACCACCACAACCACCACCCCAACCACCACAACCACCACCACAACCACCACCCCAACCACCACAACCACCACAACCGCGTGGCTTTTATTTGGTGTCGTGCGCGGTGCTTTTAACGCCACAGCGCCGCGGATTTGTAGCGCGATTGTTTTAGTCGTGCTGCTGGTGACTTTGTGCGTATCGTGACGGAATCGTCAAAGTCAAAAGTCTCTCTCTGTCTCGCCGAGAGAGGTGGAACAGGTGGGGATTAGTCCACTCTCTGTGTGTGTGTGTGTGTGGACTAAATCCCATCTGTTCCACGCACAGATGGGGATGAGGCCACACTCTGTGTGTGTGTGTATCATCATTCCACTCTTCAAGTAAGGCGACTCCGGCCATAGTGAACACTACCCAAACCCACACGGCCATCGTGAACCCTACCCACACGGCCATCGTGAAACCCACCCACCCACACGGCCACCGTGAACCCCACCCACCCACACGGCCACTGTGAACCACACCCACCCACACGGCCATCGTGAACCCCACCCACCCACACGGCCATCCTGAACCCTACCCACAAGGCCATCGTGAACCCCACCCACCCACACGGCCATCTTGAACTCCACCCACCCACACGGCCATCTTGAACCCCACCCACACGGCCATCCTGAACCCCACCCACCCACACGGCCACCGTGAACCCCACCCACCCACACGGCCATCTTGAACTCCACCCATCCACACGGCCATCCTGAACCCCACCCACCCACACGGCCATCGTGAACCCCACCCACCCACACGGCCATCGTGAACCCCACCCACCCACACGGCCATCTTGAACTCCACCCATCCACACGGCCATCTTGAACCCCACCCACACGGCCATCTTGAACCCCACCCACCCACACGGCCATCCTGAACCCTACCCACCCACACGGCCATCCTGAACCCCACCCACCCACACGGTCATCGTGAACCCCACCCACCCGGCCATCCTGAACCCCACCCACCCACACGGCCACCGTGAACCCCACCCACCCACAAGGTGACCGTGAACCCCACCCACCCACACGGCCATCCTGAACCCCACCAACCCATACGGCCATCCTGAACCCCACCCACCCACACGGCCACCATGAACCCCACCCACCCACAAGGTTACCGTGAACCCCATCCACCCACACGGCCATCGTGAACCCCACCCACAAGGCCATCGTGAACCCCACCCACAAGGCCATCTTGAACCCCACCCACCGTGAACCCCACCCACCCACACGGCCACCGTGAACCCCACCCACCCACCGTGAACCCCACCCACCCACACGGCCACCGTGACCCCCACCCACCCCACCCACCCACCGTGAACCCCACCCACCCCACCCACCCCACCCACCCCACCCACCCCTCAGCTCTTCTTGAAGATGGCCGCCAGCAAGGTCTTCCCCTCTGCCTGCAGCATCTCGTGCAGCGCCGGCGGTGCCGGGGAGGCCCCCCCGGCCCCTCCGCCCCCCCCGGCCCCCCCCCACAGGGAGGAGAGGACCCCCAGCTGCTGCAGCGCTCCTGGGGGGCTCCTGGCGGCGGTGCCGCGTCGGTGCTTCTCCTTCAGCTGCTGGCTGATCACCGCGTGCATGTCGTCCTGCGGGGGCGCGGGGGCACGGAACGACGGACGCCGGGGGTGGCGGGGAGGGGGGGGAGGGGAGGGGGGGCAAAGCGGGTCAAGGCGAGCGGTGGCGGTGGTGGCGGTGGAGGCGGTGGTGGAGGCGGTGGAGGCGGCGGTGGAGGCGGTGGAGGCGGTGGAGGCGGCGGTGGAGGCGGTGGAGGCGGTGGAGGCGGTGGTGGCGGTGGAGGCGGTGGAGGCGGTGGTGGCGGTGGAGGCGGCGGTGGAGGCGGTGGTGGAGGCGGTGGAGGCGGCGGTGGAGGCGGCGGTGGAGGCGGTGGAGGCGGTGGTGGAGGCGGTGGAGGCGGCGGTGGAGGCGGTGGAGGCGGTGGAGGCGGTGGTGGCGGTGGAGGCGGTGGTGGCGGTGGTGGCGGTGGTGGCGGTGGTGGCGGTGGTGGCGGTGGAGGCGGTGGTGGCGGTGGTGGCGGTGGTGGCGGTGGTGGCGGTGGTGGCGGTGGAGGCGGTGGAGGCGGTGGTGGCGGTGGAGGCGGTGGTGGAGGCGGTGGTGGCGGTGGTGGCGGTGGTGGCGGTGGTGGCGGTGGTGGCGGTGGAGGCGGTGGTGGCGGTGGTGGCGGTGGTGGCGGTGGAGGCGGTGGAGGCGGTGGTGGAGGCGGTGGAGGCGGTGGAGGCGGTGGAGGCGGTGGAGGCGGTACGCCGCACGTAGCGGGCGCACACAGAGTAAGGGGGCGGGCCATGAATGACGTCGCGAGAATTTGGACGATTTTTTGACCCCCCCCCCCGCCGCCGCCCCCGCCTCATCACACGGCGTCACTAAAAGTCAGACCCCCTCCGATATGACGTCACGAAAAGTCAGACACACCCCCTCAAATATGACGTCACTAAAAGTCAGACACACCCGCCCCCCTCAGACATGACGTCACATAAAGTCAGACACACCCACCCCCCTCAGATATGACGTCACTAAAAGTCAGACCCCCCCCTCAGATATGACGTCACAAAAAGTCAGACACACCCCCCCTCAGATATGACGTCACAAAAAGTCAGACACACCCACCCCCCTCAGATATGACGTCACTAAAAGTCAGACCGACCCCCCCACAAATATGACGTCACTAAAAGTCAGACCCCCCCTCAAATATGACGTCACAAAAAGTCAGAAACACCCCCTCAAATATGACATCACAAAAAGTCAGACACACCCACCCCCCTCAGATATGACGTCACAAAAAGTCAGACACCCACCCCCCCCCTCTCAGATAAGACGTCACAGAAAGTCAGACCCACCCACCCCCCTCTCAGATATGACATCAC
This sequence comes from Petromyzon marinus, assembly GCF_010993605.1. Taxonomy (NCBI): domain Eukaryota; kingdom Metazoa; phylum Chordata; class Hyperoartia; order Petromyzontiformes; family Petromyzontidae; genus Petromyzon; species Petromyzon marinus. The sequence continues at coordinate 92,857 of NW_022638196.1, forward strand.
AAAAAGTCAGACACACCCGTCCCCTCAGATATGTCACAAAAAGTCAGACCCACCCCCCCCCCCTCAGATATGACGTCAAAAAAAGTCAGACACACCCCCTCCCCTCAGATATGACGTCACAAAAAGTCAGACACACCCCCTCAAAATATGACGTCAAAAAGTCAGACACCCCCCCTCAGATATGACGTCACAAAAAGTCAGACACCCCCTCAGACATGACGTCACAAAAAGTCAGACACCCCCCCTCAGACATGACGTCACAAAAAGTCAGACACCCCCCCTCAGACATGACGTCACAAAAAGTCAGACACACCCCCTCAAATATGACGTCAATAAGTCAGACACACACCCCCCCTCAAATATGACGTCACAAAAAGTCAGACACACCCCCCCTCAGATATGACGTCACAAAAAGTCAGACAACCCCCCCCCCCCTCAGACATGACGTCACAAAAAGCCAGACACACCCCCCTCAAATATGACGTCACAAAGCTCTGCCCACCCCCCCCCCCCCCAAAAATAAATAAAAACCACATGTTTCAAATCGCTTTAAACTATCGTCATTGTCGTGCGTATTTAATGCGGCGCTGCACTCTGATGTTGCAGGAGAAAACATTTATTAAGAAGTCCATTTAATTAAGTAGAACGTGTTGCCTACGTTTATTTATAAAGTTGCGCATTTCGATGTGACGTCACGTGTCTCAAACCCCACCCCCCCCACCACCCTCGTCACACGTCGTCACAAATGTTTGACCACACCCCCCCCTCCCCCCCAGGTGCGTGACGTCATTTATGGACGGACCCCTAGGTACATACGGGTAGGTACAGGTAGGTAGACACAGGTACGTACAGGTACACGCACGGGTACGTAGAGGCACAGTTACACACACACACAGGTACGTAGAGGCACAGCTACACACACACACAGGTACGTAGAGGCACAGTTACACACACACACACAGGTACGTAGAGGCACAGCTACACACACACACACAGGTACGTAGAGGCACAGTTACACACACACACAGGTACGTAGAGGCCCAGTTACACACACACACAGGTACGTAGAGGCACAGTTACACACACACACAGGTACGTAGAGGCACAGTTACACACACAGGTACGTAGAGGCACAGTTACACACACACACACAGGTACGTAGAGGCACAGCTACACACACACACAGGTACGTAGAGGCACAGCTACACACACACACACACAGATACGTAGAGGCACAGCTACACACACACACAGGCACGTAGAGGCACAGTTACACACACACACAGGTACGTAGAGGCACAGTTACACACACACACAGGTACGTAGAGGCCCAGCTACACACACACACAGGTACGTAGAGGCACAGTTACACACACACACACAGGCACGTAGAGGCCCAGCTACACACACACACAGGTACGTAGAGGCACAGCTACACACACACACAGGTACGTAGAGGGCCAGTTACACACACAGGCACGTAGAGGCACAGCTACACACACACAGGCACGTAGAGGCACAGCTACACACACAGGTACGTAGAGGCACAGTTACACACACACACACAGGCACGTAGAGGCACAGTTACACACACACACAGGTACGTAGAGGCACAGCTACACACACACACACACACAGGCACGTAGAGGCCCAGTTACACACACACAGGTACGTAGAGGCACAGCTACACACACACACAGGCACCTAGAGGCACAGCTACACACACACACACAGGTACGTAGAGGCACAGCTACACACACACACAGGCACGTAGAGGCACAGTTACACACACACACACAGGTACGTAGAGGCACAGCTACACACACACAGGTACGTAGAGGCACAGTCACACACGCACGGATACGTAGAGGCGCAGCTACACACACACACAGGCACGTAGAGGCACAGTTACACACACACACAGGTACGTAGGGGCCCAGTTACACACACACAGGTACGTAGAGGCACAGTTACACACACAGGTACGTAGAAGCACAGTTACACACACACAGGTACGTAGAGGCACAGCTACACACACACACACAGGTACGTAGAGGCACAGCTACACACACACACACAGGCACGTAGAGGCACAGTTACACACACACACACAGGTACGTAGAGGCCCAGCTACACACACACAGGTACGTAGAGGCACAGTTACACACACACACAGGTACGTAGAGGCACAGTTACACACACACACAGGTACGTAGGGGCCCAGTTACACACACACAGGTACGTAGAGGCACAGTTACACACACAGGTACGTAGAAGCACAGTTACACACACACAGGTACGTAGAGGCACAGCTACACACACACACACAGGTACGTAGAGGCACAGCTACACACACACACACAGGCACGTAGAGGCACAGTTACACACACACACACAGGTACGTAGAGGCACAGTCACACACGCACGGATACGTAGAGGCGCAGCTACACACACACACAGGCACGTAGAGGCACAGTTACACACACACACAGGTACGTAGGGGCCCAGTTACACACACACAGGTACGTAGAGGCACAGTTACACACACAGGTACGTAGAAGCACAGTTACACACACACAGGTACGTAGAGGCACAGCTACACACACACACACAGGTACGTAGAGGCACAGCTACACACACACACACAGGCACGTAGAGGCACAGTTACACACACACACACAGGTACGTAGAGGCCCAGCTACACACACACAGGTACGTAGAGGCACAGTTACACACACACACAGGTACGTAGAGGCACAGTTACACACACAGGTACGTAGAGGCACAGTTACACACACACACAGGTACGTAGAGGCACAGTTACACACACACACAGGTACGTAGAGGCACAGTTACACACACACACAGGTACGTAGAGGCACAGTTACACACACACACAGGTACGTAGAGGCACAGTTACACACACAGGTACGTAGAGGCACAGTTACACACACACACAGGTACGTAGAGGCACAGTTACACACACACACAGGTACGTAGAGGCACAGTTACACACACAGGTACGTAGAGGCACAGTTACACACACACACAGGTACGTAGAGGCACAGTTACACACACACACAGGTACGTAGAGGCACAGTTACACACACAGGCACGTAGAGGCACAGTTACACACACACACAGGTACGTAGAGGCACAGTTACACACACACACAGGTACGTAGAGGCGCAGTTACACACACACACAGGTACGTAGATGCACAGTTACACACACACACAGGTACGTAGAGGCGCAGTTACACACACACACACAGGTACGTAGAGGCCCAGTTACATACACACACACAGGTACGTAGAGGCACAGCTACACACACACACAGGTACGTAGAGGCACAGCTACACACACACACACACAGGTACGTAGAGACCCAGTTACACACACACACACACAGGTACGTAGAGACCCAGTTACACACACACACAGGCACGTAGAGGCACAGCTACACACACACAGGTACGTAGAGGCCTAGTTACACACACACACACAGGTACGTAGAGGCACAGCTACACACACACACAGGTACGTAGAGGCACAGCTACACACACACACAGGTACGTAGAGGCACAGTTACACACACACACACAGGTACGTAGAGGCCCAGTTACACACAGGCACGTAGAGGCACAGCTACACACACACAGGTACGTAGAGACACAGTTACACACACACACAGGCACGTAGAGGCACACCTACACACACACAGGTACGTAGAGGCACAGTTACACACACACACACACACAGGTACGTAGAGGCACAGTTACACACACACACACAGGCACGTAGAGGCACAGTCACACACACACACAGGTACGTAGAGGCACAGCTACACACACAGGTACGTAGAGGCACAGCTACACACACACAGGTACGTAGAGGCACAGTTACACACACACACAGGTACGTAGAGGCCCAGCTACACACACACACAGGTACGTAGAGGCACAGCTACACACACACACACACGTAGAGGCACAGCTACACACACACAGGTACGTAGAGGCACAGCTACACACGCACACACAAGGTACGTAGAGGCACAGTTCCACACACACACACAGGTACGTAGAGGCACAGTTACACACACACACACAGGTACGTAGAGGCACAGCTACACACACACAGGTACGTAGAGGCACAGTTACACACACACACACAGGCACGTAGAGGCACAGTTACACACACACACACACACAGGTACGTAGAGGCACAGCTACACACACACACAGGTACATAGAGGCCCAGTTACACACACACACAGGCACGTAGAGGCACAGTTACACACACACACACAGGTACGTAGGGGCCCAGTTACACACACACAGGTACGTAGAGGCACAGTTACACACACACACAGGCACGTAGAGGCACAGTTACACACACACACAGGCACGTAGAGGCCCAGTTACACACACACACACAGGTGTGGAACATTCCAGAAGGGGCACGTGGAGCCTGAAAAGTGGGCGGGGCAGAGGGGAGGTCACGTGGTTCTGAGGGGCCCTCTGGAACATTCCAGAAGGGGCCCGAGGAGCCTGGAAGGTGGGCGGGGCTGAGGGACGGTCACGTGGTTCTGAGGGGCTCTCAGGAACATTCTAGAAGGGGCTCGAGGAGCCTGGAAGTGGGCGGGGCTGAGGGGCGGAGCCTGGAAAGTGGGCGGGGCTGAGGGACGATCACGTGGTTCTGAGGGGCTCTCAGGAACATTCTAGAAGGGGCTCGAGCCTGGAAAGTGGGCGGGGCTGAGGGGCGGAGCCTGCAAAGTGGGCGGGGCTGAGGGGCAGAGCCAGCCCCGGGCCCGGGGGCATATATAACGAGAGCTCCGTGAGCAGCTCGGGGTTTCTTCTTCGAGTGCCGGTGTTGGAAGCTCCACGTCGGGGAGAAGAAGCATCCAGCCACGCGGTACCGGGACCCGGCTCGTGGTCCGGGCCGGGCTAGCGAACTGCGTCTGGTTCTACCGTGGCATGGCTGAGTAGTCACCGCGTCTAGTTCTACCGTGGTGTGGCTGAGTAGTCACCGCGTCTGGTTCTACCGTGGTGTGGCTGAGTGAACACCATGTCTAGTTCTACCGTGGGGTGGCTGAGTATTCACCGCGTCTGGTTCTACCGTGGTGTGGCTGAGTGAACACCGCGTCTAGTTCTACCGTGGTGTGGCTGAGTGAACACCGCGTCTAGTTCTACCGTGGCTGAGTGAACACCGCGTCTAGTTCTACCGTGGTGTGGTTGAGGGAACACCGCGTCTAGTTCTACCGTGGCTGAGTGAACACCGCGTCTAGTTCTACCGTGGTGTGGCTGAGTGAACACCACGTCTAGTTCTACTGTGGTGTGGCTGAGTAGTCACCGCGTCTAGTTCTACCGTGGTGTGGCTGAGTGAACACCGCGTCTGGTTCTACCGTGGCGTGGCTGAGTAGTCACCGCGTCTAGTTCTACCGTGGTGTGGCTGAGTAGTCACCGCGTCTAGTTCTACCGTGGTGTGGCTGAGTGGTCACCGCGTCTAGTTCTACCGTGGCTGAGTGAACACCGCGTCTAGTTCTACCGTGGTGTGGCTGAGTGAACACCGCGTCTAGTTCTACCGTGGCTGAGTGAACACCGCGTCTAGTTCTACCGTGGTGTGGCTGAGTGAACACCGCGTGTAGTTCTACCGTGGTGTAGCTGAGTGAACACCGCGTCTAGTTCTACCGTGGTGTGGCTGAGTGAACACCGCGTCTAGTTCTACCGTGGCCTGGCTGAGTGAACACCGCGTCTAGTTCTACCGTGGCTGAGTGAACACCGCGTCTAGTTCTACCGTGGTGTGGCTGAGTGAACACTGCGTCTAGTTCTACCGTGGTGTGGCTGAGTAGTCACCGCGTCTAGTTCTACCGTGGCTGAGTGAACACTGCGTCTAGTTCTACCGTGGCCTGGCTGAGTGAACACCGCGTCTAGTTCTACCGTGGCTGAGTGAACACCGCGTCTAGTTCTACCGTGGTGTGGCTGAGTGAACACCACGTCTGGTTCTACCGTGGTGTGGCTGAGTGAACACCGCGTCTGGTTCTACCGTGGTGTGGCTGAGTGAACACCACGTCTAGTTCTACCGTGGTGTGGCTGAGTGAACACCGCGTCTAGTTCTACCGTGGTGTGGCTGAGTGAACACCACGTCTAGTTCTACCGTGGTGTGGCTGAGTGAACACCGCGTCTAGTTCTACCGTGGTGTGGCTGAGTGAACACCGCGTCTAGTTCTACCGTGGCGTGGCTGAGTGAACACCGCGTCTAGTTCTACCGTGGTGTGGCTGAGTGAACACCACGTCTAGTTCTACCGTGGTGTGGCTGAGTAGTCACCGCGTCTAGTTCTACCGTGGTGTGGCTGAGTGAACACCGCGTCTAGTTCTACCGTGGTGTGGCTGAGTGAACACCGCGTCTAGTTCTACCGTGGTGTGGCTGAGTGGACACCGCGTCTAGTTCTACCGTGGTGTGGCTGAGTGAACACCGCGTCTAGTTCTACCGTGGCGTGGCTGAGTGAACACCGCGTCTAGTTCTACTGTGGCTGAGTGAACACCGCGTCTAGTTCTACCGTGGCTGAGTGAACACCGCGTCTAGTTCTACCGTGGTGTGGCTGAGTAGTCACCGCGTCTAGTTCTACTGTGGCTGAGTGAACACCGCGTCTAGTTCTACCGTGGCTGAGTGAACACCGCGTCTAGTTCTACCGTGGTGTGGCTGAGTGGACACCGCGTCTAGTTCTACCGTGGTGTGGCTGAGTGAACACCACGTCTAGTTCTACCGTAGCTGAGTGGACACCGCGTCTAGTTCTACCGTGGTGTGGCTGAGTGAACACCGCGTCTAGTTCTACCGTGGTGTGGCTGAGTGAACACCGCGTCTAGTTCTACCGTGGCGTGGCTGAGTGAACACCGCGTCTAGTTCTACTGTGGCTGAGTGAACACCGCGTCTAGTTCTACCGTGGCTGAGTGAACACCGCGTCTAGTTCTACCGTGGTGTGGCTGAGTAGTCACCGCGTCTAGTCTACTGTGGCTGAGTGAACACCGCGTCTAGTTCTACCGTGGCTGAGTGAACACCGCGTCTAGTTCTACCGTGGTGTGGCTGAGTGGACACCGCGTCTAGTTCTACCGTGGTGTGGCTGAGTGAACACCACGTCTAGTTCTACTGTGGCTGAGTGAACACCGCGTTTAGTTCTACCGTGATGTGGCTGAGTGAACACCGCGTCTAGTTCTACCGTGGCTGAGTAAACACCACGTCTAGTTCTACCGTGGTGTGGCTGAGTGAACACCGCGTCTAGTTCTACCGTGGCTGAGTGAACACTGCGTCTAGTTCTACCGTGGTGTGGCTGAGTGAACACCACGTCTAGTTCTACCGTGGTGTGGCTGAGTGAACACCGCGTCTAGTTCTACCGTAGCTGAGTGGACACCGCGTCTAGTTCTACCGTGGTGTGGCTGAGTGAACACGGCGTCTAGTTCTACCGTGGTGTGGCTGAGTGAACACCGCGTCTAGTTCTACCGTGGCTGAGTGAACACCGCGTCTAGTTCTACCGTGGTGTGGCTGAGTGAACACCGCGTCTAGTTCTACCGTGGCTGAGTGAACACCGCGTCTAGTTCTACCGTGGTGTGGCTGAGTGAACACCGCGTCTACTTCTACCGTGGTGTGGCTGAGTAAACACCGCGTCTAGTTCTACCGTAGCTGAGTAGTCACCGCGTCTAGTTCTACCGTGGTGTGGCTGAGTGAACACCGCGTCTAGTTCTACCGTGGTGTGGCTGAGTGAACACCGCATCTAGTTCTACCGTGGCTGAGTGAACACCACGTCTAGTTCTACCGTGGTGTGGCTGAGTGAACACCGCGTCTAGTTCTACCGTGGCTGAGTGAACACCGCGTCTAGTTCTACCGTGGTGTGGCTGAGTGAACACCGCGTCTAGTTCTACCATGCCTGAGTGAACACCGCGTCTAGTTCTACCGTGGTGTGGCTGAGTGAACACCGCGTCTAGTTCTACCGTGGCTGAGTGAACACCGCGTCTAGTTCTACCGTGGATGAGTGAACACCGCGTCTAGTTCTACCGTGGCTGAGTGAACACTGCGTCTAGTTCTACCGTGGTGTGGCTGAGTGAACACCGCGTCTAGTTCTACCGTGGTGTGGCTGAGTGAACACCGCGTCTAGTTCTACCGTGGTGTGGCTGAGTGGACACCGCGTCTAGTTCTACCATGGTGTAGCTTAGTGAACACCGCGTCTAGTTCTACCGTGGCTGAGTGAACACCGCGTTTAGTTCTACCGTGGCTGAGTGAACACCGCGTTTAGTTCTACCGTGGTGTGGCTGAGTGAACACCGCGTCTAGTTCTACCGTGGCTGAGTAAACACCACGTCTAGTTCTACCGTGGTGTGGCTGAGTGAACACCGCGTCTAGTTCTACCGTGGCTGAGTGAACACCGCGTCTAGTTCTACCGTGGCTGAGTGAACACCGCGTCTAGTTCTACCGTGGCTGAGTGAACACCGCGTCTAGTTCTACCGTGGTGTGGCTGAGTGAACACCGCGTCTAGTTCTACCGTGGTGTGGCTGAGTGAACACCGCGTCTAGTTCTACCGTGGCTGAGTAAACACCACGTCTAGTTCTACCGTGGTGTGGCTGAGTGAACACCGCGTCTAGTTCTACCGTGGCTGAGTGAACACCGCGTCTAGTTCTACCGTGGCTGAGTGAACACCGCGTCTAGTTCTACCGTGGCTGAGTGAACACCGCGTCTAGTTCTACCGTGGTGTGGCTGAGTGAACACCGCGTCTAGTTCTACCGTGGCTGAGTGAACACCGCGTCTAGTTCTACCGTGGCTGAGTGAACACCGCGTCTAGTTCTACCTTGGCCTGGCTGAGTGAACACCACGTCTAGTTCTACCGTGGTGTAGCTGAGTAGTCACCGCGTCTAGTTCTACCGTGGTGTGGCTGAGTGAACATCGCGTCTAGTTCTACCGTGGTGTGGCTGAGTGAACACCGCGTCTAGTTCTACCGTGCCTGAGTAGTCACCGCGTCTAGTTCTACCGTGGCGTGGCTGAGTGAACACCGCGTCTAGTTCTACCGTGGCGTGGCTGAGTGAACACCGCGTCTAGTTCTACCGTGGCTGAGTGAACACCGCGTTTAGTTCTACCGTGGCTGAGTGAACACCGCGTCTAGTTCTACCGTGGTGTGGCTGAGTGAACACCGCGTCTAGTTCTACCGTGGCTGAGTAAACACCACGTCTAGTTCTACCGTGGTGTGGCTGAGTGAACACCGCGTCTAGTTCTACCGTGGCTGAGTGAACACCGCGTCTAGTTCTACCGTGGCTGAGTGAACACCGCGTCTAGTTCTACCGTGGCTGAGTGAACACCGCGTCTAATTCTACCGTGGTGTGGCTGAGTGAATACCGCGTCTAGTTCTACCGTGGCTGAGTGAACACCGCGTCTAGTTCTACCGTGGCTGAGTGAACACCGCGTCTAGTTCTACCGTGGCCTGGCTGAGTGAACACCACGTCTAGTTCTACCGTGGTGTAGCTGAGTAGTCACCGCGTCTAGTTCTACCGTGGTGTGGCTGAGTGAACATCGCGTCTAGTTCTACCGTGGTGTGGCTGAGTGAACACCGCGTCTAGTTCTACCGTGCCTGAGTAGTCACCGCGTCTAGTTCTACCGTGGCGTGGCTGAGTGAACACCGCGTCTAGTTCTACCGTGGCGTGGCTGAGTGAACACCGCGTCTAGTTCTACCGTGGCTGAGTGAACACCGCGTTTAGTTCTACCGTGGCTGAGTGAACACCGCGTCTAGTTCTACCGTGGTGTGGCTGAGTGAACACCGCGTCTAGTTCTACCGTGGCTGAGTAAACACCACGTCTAGTTCTACCGTGGTGTGGCTGAGTGAACACCGCGTCTAGTTCTACCGTGGCTGAGTGAACACCGCGTCTAGTTCTACCGTGGCTGAGTGAACACCGCGTCTAGTTCTACCGTGGCTGAGTGAACACCGCGTCTAATTCTACCGTGGTGTGGCTGAGTGAATACCGCGTCTAGTTCTACCGTGGCTGAGTGAACACCGCGTCTAGTTCTACCGTGGCTGAGTGAACACCGCGTCTAGTTCTACCGTGGCCTGGCTGAGTGAACACCACGTCTAGTTCTACCGTGGTGTAGCTGAGTAGTCACCGCGTCTAGTTCTACCGTGGTGTGGCTGAGTGAACATCGCGTCTAGTTCTACCGTGGTGTGGCTGAGTGAACACCGCGTCTAGTTCTACCGTGGTGTGGCTGAGTGAACACCGCGTCTAGTTCTACCGTGGCCTGGCTGAGTGAACACCACGTCTAGTTCTACCGTGGTGTAGCTGAGTAGTCACCGCGTCTAGTTCTACCGTGGTGTGGCTGAGTGAACACCGCGTCTAGTTCTACCGTGGCGTGGCTGAGTGAACACCGCGTCTAGTTCTACCGTGGTGTGGCTGAGTGAACACCGCGTCTAGTTGCGAATCAGTTGGACTCACTGAAACATAGACAGGTACATGCAGGTACAAAGGCAAAGATCCCCCGTGTAGCCTGCAACAGACTGTAGGGGCAAGTGATGTTAGCGAGTAGCAGCGCCTGTGAAGGCCGGCACGGGACACGAGGGGGTGGTGTGACCAGCAACACCACGCCCGGCCGCCTTTGTCTCCCCCAGTGCTAGCGATGTTCACTACACCATCACAGCCACACCCAGGTACTCATTTGAGGCTGAGTCGACCTAGGGGAGGCCCAGGACCGGTTCAGATAATCGTCACTGCCGGTGTTGGCCGTGAGCGGGAATCGAACCCGGGTCGCTAGGTTCGTAGCAAAGCGTAGCGCTAACCACTGCACCACCACTCCCCATACTCCCCTACACACACACACAGGTACACACATACAGATATACATACACACAGATACGCACACACACAGTTACACACACACAGGTACACACATACACACAGGTACACACACACACAGGTACACGCACACACACGCACAGTTACACATACACAGGTACACACACACAGACACACACAGGTACACAGTTACACACACACAGTTACACACACACAGGTACACACACACAGGTACACGCACAGGTACACACACACAGGTACACACACACAGGTACATACACACACACATAGTTACACACACACACAGTTACACACACACACACAGTTACACACACACACACAGGTACATACACACACACAGGTACACACACACACAGTTACACATACACAGTTACACACACACAGACACACACAGGTACACAGTTACACACACACAGTTACACACACACAGGTACACACACAGGTACACGCACAGGTACACACACACAGGTACACACACACAGGTACATACACACACACATAGTTACACACACACACACAGTTACACACACACACACAGTTACACACACACACACACAGGTACATACACACACACAGGTACACACACACAGTTACACACACACAGGTACACACACACAGGTACACACACACACAGGTACACACACACAGGTACACACACACACACAGTTACACACACACACACAGGTACACACACACACACAGGTACACACACACACAGTTACACACACACACAGGTACACACACACAGGCACACACACACAGTTACACACACACAGGTACACACACACACAGGTACACACACACACAGGTACATACACACACAGGTACACACACACAGTTACACACACACACAGGTACACACACACACACAGGTACACACAAACACAGGTACACACACACACACACAGGTACACACAAACACAGGTACACACACAGGTACACACACACACAGGTACACACACACACAGGTACACACACACAGGTACACACACACACACAGGTACACACACACAGGTACACACACACACACAGTTACACACACACACACACAGGTACACACGTACACACACAGGTACACACACACAGTTACACACACACAGGTACACACACACAGTTACACACACACAGGTACACACACACACACAGGTACACACACACACACAGGTACACACACACACAGGTACACACACACACAGGTACACACACACAGTTACACACACACACAGGCACACACACACACAGTTACACACACACACAGGTACACGCACACACACACAGGTACATACACACACAAAGGTACACACACACACAGTTACACACACACACACAGGTACATACACACACACAGGTACACACACACAGGTACACACACACACACAGTTACACACACACACAGGTACACACACACACACACAGGTACACACACACAGTTACACACACACACAGGTACACACACACACAGTTACACACACACACAGGCACACACACACAGTTACACACACACACACAGGTACACACACACACAGGTACACACACACACAGGTACACACACACACAGGTACACACACACACACACAAGTACATACACACACAGGTACACACACACACACAGGTACACACACACACACAGGTACACACACACAGGTACACACACACACAGTTACACACACACACAGGTACACACACACACAGGTACACACACACACAGTTACACACACACACAGGTACACACACACAGGCACACACACACAGTTACACACACACACAGGTACACACACACACAGGTACACACACACAGGTACATACACACACAGGTACACACACACAGTTACACACACACACAGGTACACACACACACAGTTACACACACACAGGTACACACACACACACAGGTACACACAAACTCAGGTACACACACACACACAGGTACACACACGCAGGTACACACACACACACACAGGTACACACACACACACACAGGTACACACACACACAGTTACACACACACAGGTACACACACACACACACAGGTACACACACACAGTTACACACACACAGGTACACACACACAGTTACACACACACAGGTACACACACACACACACAGGTACACACACACACACACAGGTACACACACACACAGGTACACACACACACAGTTACACACACACACAGGCACACACACAGTTACACACACACACACACAGGCACACACACAGTTACACACACACACACACAGGTACACGCACACACACAGGTACACACACACAGTTACACACACACATAGGTACATACACACACAGGTACACACACACAGGTACACACACACACACACAGTTACACACACACACAGGTACACACACACACAGGTACACACACACACACAGGTACACACACACAGTTACACACACACACAGGTACACACACACACAGTTACACACACACACAGGCACACACACACAGTTACACACAACAACAACCGCCATTCGCCACTAAGTGGCGGTGACGTCACCACGACGCTTGTGCCAGGCTATGTGCACCCTGAGGCCACGTGAAGTGTCGAACGCCCGCTGGCAGGAGGTCACGGGGCAGACCCAGGTGCCACGGGTCGACTGACTGAGATGACTGGCTGATGCACCACCTGTGCCCCCTACTGTGCCAACCTGCTGTGCTTTAGCCACCCGGCGCTCCGCTCGTTGTTCTGAGCGTCGCTCCTCCGCCCTCCGTTGTTGTTGGAGGGCGACTGCCTCCAACTGCCCAGTAGCATCCTTCACGAGCCTCCTCCACAGAGGCCGATCTTGACACCGCTGGTACCAGTCATTGGCAAGTCCACTCAGCTCCACGTCCTCCTGTACCACATCACTCCATCTCTTCTCTAGCCCGTGCCGCGCCCGCTTAGCCCCCTCAATCCGGCCAAACAAAAGCTGTTTCGGCATGCGGTGGCTGGGCATGCGGGCAACATGACCCAGCCATCGCAGCCTTGCCTGCCAGAGGAGCTCACCGATGGGACCCTGCCCAGATCTTTCAAGGATTTGTGAGCTCCTCACACAATCCAGTCTGGTTAAACCCAGGATGGATCGTAGGCAGGCCAGCCTAAATGTTTCTAACCGGCGAAGATGTTCCATTAGGGGGGTCCACGTTTCGCAAGCGTAGAGAAGGGAGGGAATGACCGTGGCCGAGAAGACCTGAAGCTTAGTGCGGAGCGACAGACCAGGTAGCTTCCACACAGCGTTACGCAACCGATGAAAAGATATTGCCGCTCGACTGATTCGGAGTGAGACCTCTGCTGTTAAACTGGAGCCAGTCATAAGCACACTGCCCAGGTATGGGAAACTCTCCACTCTCTCCACAACTGCCCCATCACCGATTGGGAGTTGTGGGGGTGGAGTGTCCGATGGTACAAAATACCCAGGCAGGTGCTTAGTTTTGGTGGGGCTGATGGTAAGGCCCCACCTCTTAGTGGCACGCTCCAGTCTCAGCAGCAGCGTCTCCAACTCCTCCTCTGACTGAGCAGCTATTACCAAGTCATCAGCATACATAACGTGGTTGAGCAATAGGGAGCCATCCCTTGACCGCACCCGGGCATCGATTAGCCTCCCATTATATCTGTACCATATGGAGATTCCCCCGGTACAGCTATTGAAGGCTTCACGAACTACGTGGTCAAAATAGATGTTAAATAATGTGGGAGCCAGAGGACATCCCTGTCGCACCCCAAGGTGTACAGGGAATGGCTCTGACTCCCGGCCACGTAGTTTTACCCGGGCCCGCTCACCATCATGAAGGTCCTTAATGATCGTGAGCAGAGGGTCAGGTACTCCAAAAGCACGAAGAACGACCCAGAGCCCAGGCCTACTGATGGTATCATAGGCCTTGACCAGGTCAATAAAGCAGAGATGTAGGTCTTGTTGGAATTCCCTACACCTCTGCTGTAGCAGACGGACAGAAAATATGGCATCTGTGCAGGACCGCCCTTTCCTGAAACCACATTGGGGCTCCGCAAGCCTCTCCTCAGCGTGCCTGGCAAGGCGATGCTGAATAATCCTTGCCAGGACCTTTCCCGGCACACTGAGGAGTGAGATGCCCCTGTAGTTGTTACAGTCTGTGCGGTCCCCCTTCTTAAAAAGGGGGACCACCAGGGCATCCTTCCAATCCTGCGGAACCCGTCCAGTGGTCCAGACTGTTGTTATGATGTCATATAGGGCAGTCTGTGCACAAACGCCACCCTCCCTCAGCATTTCGCTTGGGAGATCATCTCTGCCCGCTGCCTTTCCTGGTCTCAGACTCCGGATCGCCTTCAATACTTCCTCAGCAGATGGCACCTCAGCCAGCCACTCACACACAGGTACACACACACACAGGTACACGCACACACACACAGGTACACACACACACAGGTACACGCACACACACAGGTACACACACACACAGGTACACACACACACACAGTTACACACACACAGGTACACACACACAGGTACACACACACAAGTACACACACACACAGGTACACACACACAGGTACACACACACACACACAGGTACACACACACACACACACAGGTACACACACACACAGGTACACACACACACCGGTACACACACACAGGTACACAGTTACACACACGTACACACACAGGTACACGCACAGGTACACACACACACAGGTACACACACACAGGTACATACACACACAGGTACACACACACAGTTACACACACACAGGTACATACACACACAGGTACATACACACACACAGGTACACACACACAGTTACACACACACAGGTACACACACACAGGTACATACACACACAGGTACACAGTTACACACACACAGGTACACACACACAGGTACACGCACACAGGTACACACACACAGTTACACACACACACAGGTACACACACACACACAGGTACACACACACAGGTACACACACAGGTACATACACACACAGGTACACAGTTACACACACACAGTTACACACACACACAGGTACACACACACACACAGGTACACGCACACACACAGTTACACACACACAGGTACACACACACAGGTACACACACACACAGTTACACACACACAGGTACACACACACACAGGTACACACACACACACAGGTACACACACACACACACAGGTACACACACACACAGTTACACACACACACACAGGTACACACACACACACACAGGTACACACACACACAGGTACACACACACACAGGTACACACACACAGGTACATACACACAGGTACACACAAAGATCAAACAAAGATCCCCCGTATAGCCTTAACAGACTGTAGGGGCAAGTGCTGTTAGCGAGCACCGGTACACACACACACAGTTACACACACACAGGTACACACACACACAGGTACACACACACACAGGTACATACACACACAGGTACACACAGTTACACACAGGTACACACACACAGTTACACACACACACAGGTACACACACACAGGTACACACACACAGGTACATACACACACACAGGTACACACACACACACACACAGTTACACACACACAGGTACACACACACAGGTACATACACACACACAGGTACACAGTTACACACACACAGGTACACACACACAGGTACACACACACAGGTACACGCACACACACAGTTACACACACACACAGGTACACACACACAGGTACACACACACAGTTACACACACACAGGTACACACACACACTTACACACACACACACAGGTACACACACACACAGTTACACACACACAGGTACACACACACACACAGTTACACACACACAGGTACACACACACACAGGTACACACACAGACAGTTACACACACACAGGTACACACACACAGTTACACACACGCACACAGGTGTGTGTGTGTGTGCGCTCTGCACTGTGGTGTGGTCACTTTAGGGAGCGTCGCGGCCACACCTTGTTGTGTCCAGCATCACTGGCGAGGCATGGGGAGAGAGAAGAGAGGAGAAGGGGGAGGTGGTGATGGTGGTGGTGATGGTGGTGATGGTGATGGTGGTGATGGTGGTGGTGGTGATGGTGGTGGTGATGGTGGTGGTGATGGTGGTGATGGTGGTGGTGGTGATGGTGGTGGTGATGGTGATGATGGTGGTGATGGTGATGGTGGTGATGGTGGTGGTGATAGTGATGGTGATGGTGGTGATGGTGATGATGGTGGTGATGGTGGTGATGGTGGTGATGGTGGTGATGGTGGTGATGATGGTGGTGGTGGTGATGATGGTGGTGGTGGTGATGATGGTGGTGGTGGTGATGATGGTGGTGGTGGTGATGATGGTGGTGGTGGTGATGATGGTGGTGATGGTGGTGATGGTGGTGATGGTGGTGATGGTGGTGATGTTGGTAGTGATGGTGGTGGTGGTGGTGATGGTGGTGATAGTGGTGGTGATGGTGGTGGTGGTGGTGGTGATGGTGGTGGTGGTGATGGTGGTGGTGATGGTGGTGATGGTGGTGATGTTGATGTTGTTGATGGTGGTGATGTTGATGTTGTTGATGGTGATGTTGATGGTGAGTCACATCAGTAGCCAGAGGATGACGAAGGTTATGACACTGGAAGAGGCGAACTGGGGGGTTGAAGGTGTGGGGGGGACATGCACGGTGGGGCAGTGGACACGTGTGTGGGTGTGTGTGTGTGTGTAAGTGTGTGTGAACACGTGTGTGTAAGTGTGTGTGTACACGTGTGTGTAAGTGTGTAAGTGTGTGTGTACACGTGTGTGGGTTTGTGTAAGTGTGTGTGTGTACACGTGTGTGTGTGTATACGTGTGTGTGTACACGCGCGTGGGTTTGTGTGTGTACACGTGTGTGTGTGTAAGTGTGTGTGTAAGTGTGTGTGTACACGTGTGTGTGTACACGTGTGTGTGTAAGTGTGTGTGTACACGTGTGTGTGTACACGTGCGTGTGTGTGTGTAAGTGTGTGTGTATAAGTGTACACGTGTGTGTACACGTGTGTGTGTGTGTAAATGTGTGTACACGTGTGTGTATATGTGTGTGTACACGTGTGGGTGTGTGTGTGTAAGTGTGTGTACACGTGTGTGTGTGTATATGTGTGTGTGTAAGTGTACACGTGTGTAGGTGTGTAAGTGTGTGTAAGTGTACACGTGTGTGTTTATGTGTGTGTAAGTGTGTGTATATTGGTGTGTTTGTAAGTGTGTGTGTAAGTGTGTGTATATTGGTGTGTTTGTAAGTGTGTGTGCACGTTTGTGTAAGTGTGTGTGTATGTATATTGGTGTGTGTGTATGTAAGTGTGTATGTATATTGGTGTGTGTGTGAGTGCGTGTATGTATATTGGTGTGTGTGTAAGTGTGTGTATGTATATTGGTGTGTGTGTGTGTAAGTGTGTGTATATTGGTGTGTGTAAGTGTGTGTGTGTATATGTATATTGGTGTGTGTGTATATGTATATTGGTGTGTGTGTATTGGTGTGTGTAAGTGTGTGTGTGTGTACATGTGTGTGTGTGTATGTATATTGGCGTGTGTGTAAGTGTGTATATTGGTGTGTGTGTAAGTGTGTGTGTACGTGTGTGTAAGTGTGTGTGTACGTGTGTGTAAGTGTATGTGTATGTATATTGATGTGTGTGTAAGTGCGTGTATGTATATTGGTGTGAGTGTGTGTATGTATATTGGTGTGTGTACGTGTGTGTGTGTATGTATATTGGTGTGTGTATATTGGTGTGTGTAAGTGTGTGTATGTATATTGGTGTGTGTATGTATATTGGTGTGTGTATGTATATTGGTGTGTGTGTGTAAGTGTGTGTATGTATATTGGTGTGTGTGAGTGTGTGTATGTATATTGGTGTGTGTACGTGTGTATGTATATTGGTGTAAGTGTGTGTATGTATATTGGTGTGTGTGAGTGTGTGTATGTATATTGGTGTGTGTGTGTGTACGTGTGTATGTATATTGGTGTCAGTGTGTGTATGTATATTGGTGTGTGTGTGTACACGTGTGTGTGAAGTTTGTGTGATTGTGCCTGTACGTATGTGTGTACACATGTGTGTGTGTACACATGTGTGTGTACACGTGTGTGTGCGTACACGTGAGTGTGTGTACGTGTGTGTGTGTGTGTGTACGTGTCTAACACAGCGGATTGTTGACCAACAACAACACCGCCGTGGTGTGAACATGAACCCATTGGAGACACTTGGAGATGCAGGGAGATGCAGGGAGAGAGACAGAGAGATGCAGGGAGATGCAGGGAGAGAGACAGGGAGATGCAGGGAGATGCAGGGAGAGAGACAGGGAGATGCAGGGAGAGAGACAGGGAGATGCAGGGAGATGCAGGGAGAGAGACAGGGAGAGAGACAGGGAGAGAGACAGGGAGATGTGAACCTTTATAGCAGCAAAAGTTGAAGTCTCCAAATGCAACACGGCCATCGTGAACCCCCCGAGAGAGAAACCCAGACCCAGTGTTGAACCCAGGCTCTCAGTGTCTCTGACACGGCCATCGTGAACCCCCTGAGAGAGAGACACCCAGTCCCAGTGTTGAACCCAGGCTCTCAGTGTCTATGACACGGCCATTATGAATCTCCAGAATCTAAATCAGACTGCATTATCACCATCATATTAATCAGCGTTACGATATTAGCATCAAAATCACCATCAACAATGATATCAAAATCACCACCACCAACATCACTACTACCACCATCATTATCACCACCATCATCACCACCATCACCACCACCATCACCACCACCACCAACATCACCACTACCACCATCATTATCACCACCATCATGAACACCATCACCACCACCATCACCACCACCATCACCACCACCATCACCACCACCACCACCATCACCACCACCACCACCACCATCACCACCACCACCACCATCACCACCATCACCACCATCATCACCACCATCACCACCACCACCACCACCAACATCACTACTACCACCACCATCACCACCACCATCACCACCATCACCATCATCACCACCATCACCACCACCACCATCACCACCACCATCACCACCACCACCACCATCACCACCACCACCATCACCACCACCACCACCATCACCACCATCACCATCACCACCATCACCATCACCACTACCATCACCACCATCACCACCACCACCACCATCACCACCACCACCACCATCACCACCACCACCACCATCACCACCACCACCATCACCACCACCACCACCACCATCACCACCACCAACACCACCATCACCATCACCACCATCACCATCACCACCATCACCACCATCACCACCATCACCACCACCACCACCATCACCACCACCATCACCTGCCAGGCCTCGAGCTCCTGACTGAGATCGACCTTCTGCTGGATGGCGTCCAGCAGCTGCGAGTTGAGGGCCATGAGGTCGATCTTACAGACGGCCAGCTCCATCTCTAGCACACTCCTCCTGGGGGGTGGGGCACGGGGGGGGGGGGGTGGGACACGGGGGGGGGTGGGACACGGGGGGGGGCACGGGGGGGTGGGACACGGGGGGTGGGACACGCGGTGACGCTGATGACGGTGACACTGATGACGGTGACGCTTATGACGGTGATGCCGGTGACGGTGATGACGGTGACGCTGATGACGGTGACGCTGATGACGGTGACGCTGATGACGGTGACGCTGATGACGGTGATGACGGTGACGCTGATGACGGTGACGCTGATGACGGTGATGACGGTGATGCTGATGACGGTGACGCTGATGACGTTGATGACGGTGACGCTGATGACGGTGATGACGGTGACGCTGATGACTGTGACACTGATGACGCTTATGACGCTGATGACGATGACGGGGATGCTGATGACTGTGACGCTGATGACGGTGACACTGATGACGGTGACACTGATGACGGTGACACTGATGACGGTGACGCTGATGACGGTGACACTGATGACGGTGACACTGATGACGGTGACTGATGACTGTGAAGCTGATGACGGTGACGCTGATGACGGTGACGCTGATGACGGTGACACTGATGACGGTGACACTGATGACGGTGACTGATGACTGTGACGCTGATGACGGTGACGCTGATGACGGTGACGCTGATGACGGTGACGCTGATGACGCTGATGACGGTGACACTGATGACGGTGACGCTGACGACGGTGGCTTTGGCGATGACGGTGACGCTGATGATGGTGACACTGATGACTGTGACGCTGATGACTGTGACGCTGATGACGGTGACGCTGATGACGGTGACGCTGATGATGGTGATGCTGATGACTGTGACGCTGATGACGCTGATGACGGTGACACTGATGACGGTGACACTGATGACGCTGATGACGGTGACGCTGATGACGGTGACGCTGATGACGGTGACGCTGATGACGGTGATGACGGTGATGCTGATGACGGTGACGCTGATGATGTTGATGATGGTGACGCTGATGACGGTGATGACGGTGACGCTGATGACTGTGACACTGATGACGGTGACGATGGTAACGTTGATGACGGTGACGATGGTGACGTTGATGACGGTGACGCTTATGACGGTGACGCTGATGACGGTGATGACGGTGATGCTGATGACGGTGACGCTGATGACGTTGATGACGGTGACGCTGATGACGGTGATGACGGTGACGCTGATGACTGTGACACTGATGACGCTGATGACGCTGATGACGATGACGGGGATGCTGATGACTGTGACGCTGATGACTGTGACGCTGATGACGGTGACACTGATGACGGTGACACTGATGACGGTGACTGATGACTGTGACGCTGATGACGGTGACACTGATGACGGTGACGCTGATGACGGTGACACTGATGACGGTGACACTGATGACGGTGACTGATGACTGTGAAGCTGATGACGGTGACGCTGATGACGGTGACGCTGATGACGGTGACACTGATGACGGTGACACTGATGACGGTGACTGATGACTGTGACGCTGATGACGGTGACGGTGATGACGGTGACGCTGATGACGGTGACGCTGATGACGCTGATGACGGTGACGCTGATGACGGTGACGTTGATGACGCTGATGACGGTGACACTGATGACGGTGACGCTGACGACGGTGGCTTTGGCGATGACGGTGACGCTGATGATGGTGACACTGATGACTGTGACGCTGATGACTGTGACGCTGATGACGGTGACGCTGATGACGGTGACGCTGATGATGGTGATGCTGATGACTGTGACGCTGATGACGCTGATGACGGTGACACTGATGACGGTGACACTGATGACGCTGATGACGGTGACGCTGATGACGGTGACGCTGATGACGGTGACACTGATGACGGTGACGCTGATGATGGTGACGCTGATGATGGTGATGCTGATGACTGTGACGCTGATGACGCTGATGACGGTGACACTGATGACGGTGACACTGATGACGCTGATGACGGTGACACTGATGACGGTGACGCTGATGACGGTGATGCTGATGATGCTGATGACGGTGACGCTGATGACGGTGACGTTGATGACAGTGACGCTGATGACGGTGACGCTGATGACGCTGATGACGCTGATGACGGTGACACTGATGATGGCGACACTGATGACGGTGACGCTGATGATGGTGACACTGATGACGGTGACACTGATGACGCTGATGACGGTGACGCTGATGACGGTGACGCTGATGACGCTGATGACGGTGACGCGGATGACGCTGATGACAGTGACACTGATGACGCTGATGATGGTGACACTGATGACGGTGACACTGATGATGGTGACACTGATGGCGGTGACACTGATGACGCTGATGACGGTGACACTGATGACGGTGACACTGATGACGGTGACACTGATGACGCTGATGACAGTGACACTGATGACGGTGACACTGATGACGGTGACGCTGATGACGGTGACACTGATGACGGTGATGATGGTGATGCTGATGACGGTGACACTGATGACGTTGATGACGGTGACGCTGATGACGGTGACGATGGTGACGCTGATGACGGTGATACTGATGACGGTGATGATGGTGACGCTGATGACGGTGACACTGATGACGTTGATGACGGTCACGCTGATGACGGTGACGCTGATGACGGTGACGATGGTGACGCTGATAACGGTGACGGTGACACTGATGACTGTGACGCTGATCACTGTGACGCTGATGACGGTGACGCTGATCACTGTGACGCTGATGACGGTGACGCTGACGACTGTGACGCTTATGACGGTGATGCTGATAATGGTGACGGTGACACTGATGATGGTGACACTGATGACTGTGACACTGATGACGGTGACGGTGATGATGGTGACGCTGATGACG
Organism: Petromyzon marinus; assembly: GCF_010993605.1. Taxonomy (NCBI): domain Eukaryota; kingdom Metazoa; phylum Chordata; class Hyperoartia; order Petromyzontiformes; family Petromyzontidae; genus Petromyzon; species Petromyzon marinus. The sequence goes on from NW_022638196.1 coordinate 116,011, forward strand.
GTGACACTGTTGACTGTGACACTGATGATGGTGACACTGATGACGGTGACACTGATGACGGTGACGCTGATGACTGTGACGCTGATGACGGTGACGCTGATGACGGTGACGCTGCTGACGGTGACGCTGATGACGCTGATTACGCTGATGACGGTGACACTGATGTCGGTGATGACGGTGATGCTGATGACGGTGACGCTGATGATAGTGACGCTGATGACGGTGACGCTGATGACTGAGACACTGATGACGGTGACACTGATGACGGTGACGCTGATGACTGTGACGCTGATGACGGTGACGCTGATGACGGTGACGCTGATGACGGTGACGCTGATGACGCTGATGACGGTGACACTGATGACGGTGATGATGGTGACGCTAATGACGGTGACGCTAATGACAGTGACACTGATGACGGTGACGCTGATGACGGTAACACTGATGACGGTGATGATGGTGACGCTGATGACGGTGACACTGATGACGCTGATGACGGTGACGCTGATGACGGTGACGATGGTGACGCTGATGACGGTGACGCTGATGATGGTGATGCTGATGACTGTGACGCTGATGACGCTGATGACGGTGACACTGATGACGGTGACACTGATGACGCTGATGACGGTGACACTGATGACGGTGACGCTGATGACGGTGATGCTGATGATGCTGATGACGGTGACGCTGATGACGGTGACGTTGATGACAGTGACGCTGATGACGGTGACGCTGATGACGCTGATGACGCTGATGACGGTGACACTGATGATGGCGACACTGATGACGGTGACGCTGATGATGGTGACACTGATGACGGTGACACTGATGACGCTTATGACGGTGACACTGATGACGCTGATGACGGTGACGCTGATGACGGTGACACTGATGATGGTGACACTGATGGCGGTGACACTGATGACGCTGATGACGGTGACACTGATGACGGTGACACTGATGACGGTGACACTGATGACGCTGATGACAGTGACACTGATGACGGTGACACTGATGACGGTGACGCTGATGACGGTGACACTGATGACGGTGATGATGGTGATGCTGATGACGGTGACACTGATGACGTTGATGACGGTGACGCTGATGACGGTGACGATGGTGACGCTGATGACGGTGATACTGATGACGTTGATGATGGTGACGCTGATGACGGTGACACTGATGACGTTGATGACGGTCACGCTGATGACGGTGACGCTGATGACGGTGACGATGGTGACGCTGATAACGGTGACGGTGACACTGATGACTGTGACGCTGATCACTGTGACGCTGATGACGGTGACGCTGATCACTGTGACGCTGATGACGGTGACGCTGACGACTGTGACGCTTATGACGGTGATGCTGATAATGGTGACGGTGACACTGATGATGGTGACACTGATGACTGTGACACTGATGACGGTGACGGTGATGATGGTGACGCTGATGACGGTGACACTGTTGACTGTGACACTGATGATGGTGACACTGATGACGGTGACGCTGATGACTGTGACGCTGATGACGGTGACGGTGATGACGGTGACGCTGCTGACGGTGACGCTGATGACGCTGATTACGCTGATGACGGTGACACTGATGTCGGTGATGACGGTGATGCTGATGACGGTGACGCTGATGATAGTGACGCTGATGACGGTGACGCTGATGACTGTGACACTGATGACGGTGACACTGATGACGGTGACGCTGATGACTGTGACGCTGATGACGGTGACGCTGATGACGGTGACGCTGATGACGGTGACGCTGATGACGCTGATGACGGTGACACTGATGACGGTGATGATGGTGACGCTAATGACAGTGACACTGATGACGGTGACGCTGATGACGGTAACACTGATGACGGTGATGATGGTGACGCTGATGACGGTGACACTGATGACGCTGATGACGGTGACGCTGATGACGGTGACGATGGTGACGCTGATGACGGTGACGCTGATGATGGTGATGCTGATGACTGTGACGCTGATGACGCTGATGACGGTGACACTGATGACGGTGACACTGATGACGCTGATGACGGTGACACTGATGACGGTGACGCTGATGACGGTGATGCTGATGATGCTGATGACGGTGACGCTGATGACGGTGACGTTGATGACAGTGACGCTGATGACGGTGACGCTGATGACGCTGATGACGCTGATGACGGTGACACTGATGATGGCGACACTGATGACGGTGACGCTGATGATGGTGACACTGATGACGGTGACACTGATGACGCTTATGACGGTGACGCTGATGACGCTGATGACGGTGACGCTGATGACGGTGACGCTGATGACGCTGATGACGGTGACGCTGATGACGCTGATGACGGTGACACTGATGACGCTGATGATGGTGACACTGATGACGGTGACACTGATGATGGTGACACTGATGGCGGTGACACTGATGACGCTGATGACGGTGACACTGATGACGGTGACACTGATGACGGTGACACTGATGACGCTGATGACAGTGACACTGATGACGGTGACACTGATGACGGTGACGCTGATGACGGTGACACTGATGACGGTGATGATGGTGATGCTGATGACGGTGACACTGATGACGTTGATGACGGTGACGCTGATGACGGTGACGATGGTGACGCTGATGACGGTGATACTGATGACGGTGATGATGGTGACGCTGATGACGGTGACACTGATGACGTTGATGACGGTCACGCTGATGACGGTGACGCTGATGACGGTGACGATGGTGACGCTGATAACGGTGACGGTGACACTGATGACTGTGACGCTGATCACTGTGACGCTGATGACGGTGACGCTGATCACTGTGACGCTGATGACGGTGACGCTGACGACTGTGACGCTTATGACGGTGATGCTGATAATGGTGACGGTGACACTGATGATGGTGACACTGATGACTGTGACACTGATGACGGTGACGGTGATGATGGTGACGCTGATGACGGTGACACTGTTGACTGTGACACTGATGATGGTGACACTGATGACGGTGACGCTGATGACTGTGACGCTGATGACGGTGACGCTGATGACGGTGACGCTGCTGACGGTGACGCTGATGACGCTGATTACGCTGATGACGGTGACACTGATGTCGGTGATGACGGTGATGCTGATGACGGTGACGCTGATGATAGTGACGCTGATGACGGTGACGCTGATGACTGTGACACTGATGACGGTGACACTGATGACGGTGACGCTGATGACTGTGACGCTGATGACGGTGACGCTGATGACGGTGACGCTGATGACGGTGACGCTGATGACGCTGATGACGGTGACACTGATGACGGTGACGCTGATGACGGTGACGCTGATGACGGTGACGCTGATGACGCTGATGACGGTGACACTGATGACGGTGATGATGGTGACGCTAATGACAGTGACACTGATGACGGTGACGCTGATGACGGTAACACTGATGACGGTGATGATGGTGACGCTGATGACGGTGACACTGATGACGCTGATGACGGTGACGCTGATGACGGTGACGATGGTGACGCTGATGACGGTGACGCTGATGATGGTGATGCTGATGACTGTGACGCTGATGACGCTGATGACGGTGACACTGATGACGGTGACACTGATGACGCTGATGACGGTGACACTGATGACGGTGACGCTGATGACGGTGATGCTGATGATGCTGATGACGGTGACGCTGATGACGGTGACGTTGATGACAGTGACGCTGATGACGGTGACGCTGATGACGCTGATGACGCTGATGACGGTGACACTGATGATGGCGACACTGATGACGGTGACGCTGATGATGGTGACACTGATGACGGTGACACTGATGACGCTTATGACGGTGACGCTGATGACGCTGATGACGGTGACGCTGATGACGGTGACGCTGATGACGCTGATGACGGTGACGCTGATGACGCTGATGACGGTGACACTGATGACGCTGATGATGGTGACACTGATGACGGTGACACTGATGATGGTGACACTGATGGCGGTGACACTGATGACGCTGATGACGGTGACACTGATGACGGTGACACTGATGACGGTGACACTGATGACGCTGATGACAGTGACACTGATGACGGTGACACTGATGACGGTGACGCTGATGACGGTGACACTGATGACGGTGATGATGGTGATGCTGATGACGGTGACACTGATGACGTTGATGACGGTGACGCTGATGACGGTGACGATGGTGACGCTGATGACGGTGATACTGATGACGGTGATGATGGTGACGCTGATGACGGTGACACTGATGACGTTGATGACGGTCACGCTGATGACGGTGACGCTGATGACGGTGACGATGGTGACGCTGATAACGGTGACGGTGACACTGATGACTGTGACGCTGATCACTGTGACGCTGATGACGGTGACGCTGATCACTGTGACGCTGATGACGGTGACGCTGACGACTGTGACGCTTATGACGGTGATGCTGATAATGGTGACGGTGACACTGATGATGGTGACACTGATGACTGTGACACTGATGACGGTGACGGTGATGATGGTGACGCTGATGACGGTGACACTGTTGACTGTGACACTGATGATGGTGACACTGATGACGGTGACGCTGATGACTGTGACGCTGATGACGGTGACGCTGATGACGGTGACGCTGCTGACGGTGACGCTGATGACGCTGATTACGCTGATGACGGTGACACTGATGTCGGTGATGACGGTGATGCTGATGACGGTGACGCTGATGATAGTGACGCTGATGACGGTGACGCTGATGACTGTGACACTGATGACGGTGACACTGATGACGGTGACGCTGATGACTGTGACGCTGATGACGGTGACGCTGATGACGGTGACGCTGATGACGGTGACGCTGATGACGCTGATGACGGTGACACTGATGACGGTGATGATGGTGACGCTAATGACAGTGACACTGATGACGGTGACGCTGATGACGGTAACACTGATGACGGTGATGATGGTGACGCTGATGACGGTGACACTGATGACGCTGATGACGGTGACGCTGATGACGGTGACGATGGTGACGCTGATGACGGTGACACTGATGACGGTGATGATGGTGACGCTGATGACGGTGACACTGATGACGTTGATGACGGTGACGCTGATGACGGTGACGATGGTGACGCTGATAACGGTGACGGTGACATTGATGACGGTGACGCTGATGACGGTGACGCTGATGACGGTGACGATGGTGACGCTGATAACGGTGACGGTGACACTGATGACTGTGACGCTGATCACTGTGACGCTGATGACGGTGACGCTGATGACGGTGACGCTGATGACTGTGACGCTGATGACGGTGACGCTGATGACGGTGACGCTGATGACGGTGACGCTGATAACGGTGACGGTGACACTGATGATGGTGACACTGATGACTGTGACACTGATGACGGTGATGATGGTGACGCTGATGACGGTGACACTGTTGACTGTGACACTGATGACAGTGACACTGATGATGGTGACACTGATGACTGTGACACTGATGACGGTGACGCTGACGACTATGACGCTGACGACTATGACGCTGATGACTGTGACGCTGACGACTATGACGCTGATGACTGTGACGCTGATGACGGTGACACTGATGACGCTGATGACGGTGACGCTGATGACGGTGACGCTGACGACGGTGGCTTTGACGATGACAGGGATGCTGATGACTGACGCTGATGACTGTGACGCTCATGACGGTGACGTTGATGACGGTGACACTGATGATGGTGACGCTGATGACGGTGACGCTGATGACGGTGACGCTGATGACGATGAAGCTGATGACTGTGACGTTGATGACGGTGACGCTGATGACTGTGACGCTGATGACGGTGACGCTGATTACGGTGACGCTGATGACGCTGATGACGGTGACACTGATGACGCTGATGACGGTGACGCTGATGACGGTGACGCTGATGACGGTGACGCTGATGACGGTGACGCTGATGACGCTGATGACGGTGATACTGATGACGGTGATGACGGTGACGCTGATGACGGTGACGCTGATGACGGTGACGCTGATGATGGTGACGTTGATGACGCTGATGACGGTGACGCTGACGATGGTGACGCTGACGATGGTGACGTTGATGACGGTGACGCTGACGATGGTGGCTTTGACGATGACGATGACGCTGATGACGGTGACGCTGATGACGGTGCCTTTGACGATGACGACGACACTGATGATGGTGACGTTGATGACGGTGACTCTGATGACGGTGACGTTGATGACAGTGACACTGATGACGGTGACACTGATGACGGTGATGCTGATGACGGTGACGCTGACGACGGTGACGCTGACGATGGTGACGTTGATGACTGTGACGCTGATGACGGTGACGCTGATGACGGTGACGCTGATGACGGTGACGCTGACGATGGTGACGGTGATGACGGTGACGTTGATGATGTTGACGCTGACGACGGTGGCTTTGACGATGACGACGACGATGTCCCTACTTGTTGATGGCGTCGTCGCGCTCTTGCAGTGCCCTCCTCAGAACCTCCTCCGAGTCCTCCTCATCGCTCCCCCCTCTCCTCCTCCTCCTCCTCCTCCCCGTGTCTCCCTCCGCCTCCGCCTCCTCATCCTCCTCCTCCTCGTCCTCGTCGCCTCTCCACCTCATCACCTCTGCCTGGAGCCGCTCCTTCTCCTCCCGCGCAGAGGCCAACTGCAGTGAGCAGACGGCCAGCTGTGTACACGGTGGGCGAGATGTTAACTCCATCGCCTGGTACGCAGGAGGTCGTGGGTTCCCATCCCGTGACTCTGAGGCCTGCTGCTGTGTATTTGGTACCTTGAGATGTTAACTCCATTGCCTGGTACGCAGGAGGTCGTGGGTTCCCATCCCGTGACCATGACAACGCCTGCTGCTGCTGCTGTATTTGGTACCTTGAGATGTTGACTACCTCGCCTGGTACGCAGGAGGTCGTGGGTTCCCATCCCGTGACCATGACAATGCCTGCTGCTGCTGCTGTATTTGGTACCTTGAGATGTTGACTACCTCGCCTCGTCTCCAGGAGGTCGTGGGTTCCCATCCCGTGAGTCTGAGGCCTGCTGCTGCTGCTGTATTTGGTACCTTGAGATGTTAACTACCTCGCCTGGTACGCAGGAGGTCGTGGGTTCCCATCCTGTGACCATGACAACGCCTGCTGCTGCTGCTGTATTTGGTACCTTGAGATGTTGACTACCTCGCCTGGTCTCCAGGAGGTCGTGGGGTTCAATCCCGTGACTCTGACGCCTGCTGCTGCTGCTGTATTTGGTACCCTGAGATGTTGACTACCTCGCCTGGTCTCCAGGAGGTCGTGGGTTCCAATCCCGTGACCCACGCCTGCTGCTGCTGCTGCTGCTGCTGCTCTATACTTGGTACCTTGAGATGTTAACTCCATCGCCTGCCACGCGGGAAGCCGTGGGGCTCCCATCGCTTCAAGCAACCGCGTCGCCGTGCCTTGCGAGAGCCAAGTCCGGGCAGCGGTGGTCCACTCCCTCCGCCAACCACCCCCCCCCCCCCTCTCCCTCCCCCCCCCCTTACTGCCGAGGCCTACGATAAAAACGTCGTGCCTGACGGCAAAACGCCGTCACCGGTTACGCTTTCTGCCTGCCCCTTTTTAAATTTCACGTCTCGCCCGTCACGCCAAAGCGTCCGGTTCGCGTTCATTTTGATTTGAGCGTGCCGATCTTTTTGAAGGGGGGGCATTCGAACGCAACGCCGAAGCTAACCGCCCGCCGCTCCCACCCCCCCCCCCGGGCCGTTGTGAAAATTCGGCCACGGTCGCCCAATGATCCGCTGCCGCGTCGCTTCTGCGGCTTTATCCTGGTCCGTGTTTGCCGTAGTACGGAGTTTGGACCGGCGGACTTAATCCAAGTTGTCTGGTTGTGGTTGTTGTTGTGGTTGTTGTGGTTGTTGTTTTTGTTGTTGTGACTTCGCACCCCACCGGGATTTCCGCGTACAGAGCGTCGGTGGTGCGCCCGGTGCTTTTTCGTCTGGAAAGATTTCCCGAGGCTGGAGGCTTTCGTGACTGCGAGGATGCACACTCTTTGGCTTTGTTGGGCAGAGTCACGTAGAGGGTTAAAGAGACGGAAGCTCGCTTTGCCTCCGACACGTCGTGATTTAATGGTTTCACGTTTTTCTCCCGGGGGTTTTTTACCGCTTCACGCAGTCAACAGGCGGTCACTTTAAGATATTCTCGGTTCTTCCGGTAAGGTCACGGTGAAGGGAAACAATAAAATAGTAAAATATATTTTTTAATTATTTTATTGTTTCCCTTCTACGTGGTGGTGACTTTACCCAAAGAGCCAAGAATAATAATTTTATTGTTTTAGAATTATTTTATTGTTTTATATTTTTATTATTTTATTGTTTCCCTATCTACGTGGTGGTGACTTTACCCAAAGAACCAAGAATAATAATTTTATTGTTTTACAATAATTTTATTGTTTTATATTTTTATTATTTTATTGTTTCCCTATCTACGTGGTGACTTTACCCAAAGAACCAAGAATAATAAATTTATTGTTTTACAATAATTTTATTGTTTTATATTTTTATTATTTTATTGTTTCCCTTCTACGTGGTGGTCACTTTACCCAAAGAACCAAGAATAATAATTTTATTGTTTTATATTTTTATTATTTTATTGTTTCCCTTCTACGTGGTGGTGACTTTACCCAAAGAGCCAAGAATAATAATTTTATTGTTTTACAATAATTTATTGTTTTATATATTTTTTATTATTTTATTGTTTCCCTATCTATGTGGTGACTTTACCGAAAGAACCAATAATAATAATTTTATTGTTTTACAATAATTTTATTGTTTTATATTTTGATTATTTTATTGTTTCCCTTCTACGTGGTGGTCACTTTACCCAAAGAACCAAGAATAATAATTTTATTGTTTTACAATAATTTTATTGTTTTATATT
>NW_022638196.1:132500-167500 GCF_010993605.1 Petromyzon marinus
GTCCCCGTGTCTCCACCTGTGTCTCCGTGTCTCCTTGTCCCCCGTGTCTCCATGTCTCAGCGTCTCCGCCCGTGTCCCCATGTCTCACCTCCCCCCCCCCCGAGTGCCCGTGTCTCCGCCCGTGTCCCCGTGTCTCAGCGTCTCCGCCCGTGTCCCCGTGTCTCACCTTGCCCCCGAGTGCCTGTGTCTCCACCCGTGTCCCTGTGTCTCAGTGTCTCCGCCCGTGTCCCCGTGTCTCACCTCGCCCCCGAGTGCCTGTGTCTCCACCCGTGACCCCGTGTCTCAGTGTCTCCGCCCGTGTCCCCGTGTCTCACCTCGCCCCCGAGTGCCTGTGTCTCCACCCGTGACCCCGTGTCTCAGTGTCTCCGCCCGTGTCCCCGTGTCTCACCTCGCCCCCGAGTGCCCGTGTCTCCACGTCCCCGTGTCTCAGCGTCTCCGCTCGTGTCCCCGTGTCTCACCTCGCCCCCGAGTGCCCGTGTCTCCGCGTCCCCGTGTCTCAGTGTCTCCGCCCGTGTCCCCGTGTCTCACCTCGCCCCCGAGTGTCCGTGTCTCCACCCGTGTCCCCGTGTCTCAGCGTCTCCACCCGTGTCCCCGTGTCTCACCTCGCCCCCGAGTGTCCGTGTCTCCACCCGTGTCCCCGTGTCTCAGTGTCTCCGCCCGTGTCCCCGTGTCTCACCTCGCCCCCGAGTGTCCGTGTCTCCACCCGTGTCCCCGTGTCTCAGCGTCTCCACCCGTGTCCCCGTGTCTCACCTCGCCCCCGAGTGCCTGTGTCTCCACCCGTGACCCCGTGTCTCAGTGTCTCCGCCCGTGTCCCCGTGTCTCACCTCGCCCCCGAGTGTCCGTGTCTCCACCCGTGTCCCCGTGTCTCAGCGTCTCCACCCGTGTCCCCGTGTCTCACCTCGCCCCCGAGTGCCTGTGTCTCCACCCGTGACCCCGTGTCTCAGTGTCTCCGCCCGTGTCCCCGTGTCTCACCTCGCCCCCGAGTGTCCGTGTCTCCGCCCGTGTCCCCGTGCCCCCGCCTGTCTCACCTCTCCCCCGAGTGCCCGTGTCTCCGCCCGTGTCTCCGCCCGCGTCTCCGCCCGTGTCCCCGTGCCCCCGCCTGTCTCACCTCTCCCCTGAGTGCCCGTGTCTCGGCGTCCCCGTGTCTCAGTGTCTCCGCCTGCGTCTCCAGCGTCTCCCGCGTGGCCGAGAGGCTGAGCGTCAGGCGGGAGACTCGCTGCTCCAGGCCGCAGCGCTGCTGCCTGCAGCGTCGCAGCTGAGACACGAGGTGGAGACAGACACACACGGGGACACACAGAGACACGCGGTGGAGACAGAGACACATGGGGACACGCGGTGGAGACAGACAGACAGACAGAGACACACGGGGACACGCGGTGGAGACAGCCAGAGACACACGGGGACACGCGGTGGAGACAGAGACACACGGGGACACACAGAGACACGCGGTGGAGACAGACAGACAGACAGAGACACACGGGGACACGCGGTGGAGACAGACAGACAGACAGAGACACACGGGGACACGCGGTGGAGACAGATAGCCAGACAGAGACACACAGAGACACGCGGTGGAGACAGAGACACACGGGGACACGCGGTGGAGACAGAGACACACGGGGACACGCGGTGGAGACAGAGACACACGGGGACACACAGAGACACGCGGTGGAGACAGACAGACAGAGACACACGGGGACACGCGGTGGAGACAGACAGACAGAGACACACGGGGACACACAGAGACACGCGGTGGAGACAGAGACACACGGGGACACACAGAGACACGCGGTGGAGACAGAGACACACGGGGACACGCGGTGGAGACAGAGACACACGGGGACACACAGAGACACGCGGTGGAGACAGAGACACACGGGGACACGCGGTGGAGACAGAGACACACGGGGACACGCGGTGGAGACAGACAGACAGAGACACACGGGGACACGCGGTGGAGACAGAGACACACAGAGACACACGGGGACACGCGGTGGAGACAGAGACACACGGGGACACACAGAGACACGCGGTGGAGACAGAGACACACAGAGACACGGCGGGGGGCGGGGGGGCACAGAGAGCCGCCTCGTGTACACCAGGCGAGGCGGTGAACATCTCACGGCCGAGAGATGTTCACCACGCCCTCGACAATGTCGCTCATCTGCCCACCGACCACCAACTGCCCACCGAACACCATCTACCCACCGACCACCATCTACCCACCGATCATCATCTACCCACCGATCATCCTCTGCCCACCGAACACCATCTGCCCACCAACCATCATCTACCCACCGAACATCATCTACCCACCGACCACCATCTGCCCACCGAACATCATCTGCCCACCGATCATCCTCTGCCCACCGATCATCCTCTGCCCACCGACCCTCACCGCCTGACATTCTTCCACTCCGGCACCCGGGGACCCCGTTCGAACCCACGGTGGCCCGGGCCCTCGGCCAGCCGATGAAAGCCGCGGGCGACAATTTCGTCGTCCTCCTCCTCCTCCTCCTGATGCCGAGGGGACACGGGCGAGGCTTAGGACCGTGGCTCGTGCGGCTGCAATGGCTGCTTTCAGTGCCGTGCACCACGCCATTTTGTCTGTCCCGTCTGCTCCCGTAGTAGGCGCAGGGAATTCCGACGGGAGACCCACGTGCCTCCGCTCTGTTGACCTGTTCAAGGCATCACGATGATGCCGTGAGTAGGCCCGGGCTCTGGGCCGCCCTTCGTGCTTCCCGAGTGCAATGACTCCCTGCTCGCGATCACCGAGGGCCCCCGTGATGATGAGCGGGCCCGGGTAGAAGTACGTGGCCAGGAGTCGGAGCCTTGGGGTGCCACAAGGATGTCCTTGGTGTGAGGAGCTCACAAATCCTCGAAAGATCTGGGCAAGGTCCCATCGGCGAGCTCCTCCGGCAGGCTGAGGCTGCGTTGGCTGGGTCATGTAGCCCGCATGCCCAGCCACCGTATGCCCAAACAGCTTTTGTTTTGTTTGGCCGGATTGAGGGGGCTAAACGGGCGCGGCATGGGCTAGAGAAGAGATGGAGTGATGTGGTACAGAAGGACGTGGAGCTGAGTGGACTTGCCGATGACTGGTACCAGCGGTGTCAAGATCGGCCTCTGTGGAGGAGGCTCGTGAAGGACGCTGCTACTGGGCAGTTGGAGGCAGTCGCCCTCCAACAACAATGGAGGGCGGAGGAGCGACGCTCAAAACAACGAGCGGAGCGCCGGGTGGCTAAAGCACAGCAGGTTGGCACAGTAGGGGGGGCAGGTGGTGCATCAGCCAGTCATGTCAGCCAACCCTTGGCACCTGCTGGGTCTGTCCCATGATCTCAAAGTGCACCTAGTCTGGCACAGCAGTCAACCCTTGGCACCTGCTGGGTCTGTCCCGTGGCCTCAAAGTGCACCTGGCCTGGCAAAAGCGCCATGGTGACGTCACCGTCACTTTGTAGCGAATGGCGGGTATTGGTTTTGGTATTGATGATGAGAGTAGTGGTGGCAGTGGTGGTGATTGCGGTGATGGTGTCGATGGTGGTGGTAATGGTGGTGAATGTGGTGGTGGTAATGGTGGTGAATGGGATGGTAGTGATGGTGGTGGCGATGATGATGGTGGCGATGGTGGTGGTAGTGGTGGTGACGGTGGTGGTAGTGGTGGTGATTGTGGTGGTGACGGTGGTGATGGTGGTGGTGATGGTGGTAGTGGTGGTGGTAGTGGTAGCGGTGGTAGTGGTGGTGATGGTGGTAGTGGTGGTGGTGGTGGTGACGGTGATGGTTGTGGTGGTAGTGGTGGTGGTGGTGACGGTGATGGTGGTGGTGGTAGTGGTAGTGGTGGTGGTAGTGGTAGTGGTGGTGGTAGTGGTGGTAGTAGTGGTGGTGGTGGTAGTGGTGGTGGTAGTGGTAGTAGTAGTAGTGGTAGTAGTGGTAGTGGTGGTAGTGGTGGTGACGGTGTAAGTGATGTTGGTGATGGTGGTGGTGATGTTGGTGATGTTGGTTGTGGTAGTGATGTTGGTGGTGATGTTGGTAGTAGTGGTAGTAGTGGTAGTGGTTGTGGTGGTAGTGGTGGTGTTGGTGGTGACGGTGGTGATGTTGGTGATGGTGGTGATGTTGGTGGTGATGGTGATGGTGGTAGTGATGACGGTGGTGGTGATGTTGGTGGTTGTGGTTCCTCCTCCTCACCTCGTTGGCGCTGGTGAGCACCACGGCGCTCACAAGCTGCTTCAGCTCCTTCACCATCACCCGCAGACCGCCCGGGGCCACGCCCCCGCCCTCATCCAATCGGGGCAGCCCCTCGGGCTCTGCCCTCTCTCCCTCCTCCAATGAGGGAAGGCCAGCAAATTCACGGGAACCCCCGTCGTCCAATCGGAGAGGCCCTCTGAGTTCATTGAGGCTCCTGTCAAGTCCACCGGGCTCCGCCCCCTCGCACCTGTCGTCCAATGAGGGAAGCCCCATGAGGCCCGCCCCCTCGGCCCTGTCGTCCAATGAGCGAAGCCCCGTGAGTTCATTGGATCCCCTGTCGTCCAATGAGGGAAGCCCTGTGAGTTCATTGGATCCCCTGTCGTCCAATGAGAGAAGCCCCTTCGTCTCCGCCCCCTCGGCCGTGTCGTCCAATGAGGGAAGCCCTTTAAGTTCATTGGATCCCCTGTCGTCCAATGAGGGGAGCCCCTTGGTCTCCGCCCCCTCGGCCCTGTCGTCCAATGAGGGAAGCCCCGTGAGTTCATTGGATCCCCTGTCGTCCAATGAGGGAAGCCCCTCGAGTTCATTGGATCCCCCGTCGTCCAATGAAGGGAGCGCGTTCGTCTCCGCCCCCTCGGCCCTGTCGTCCAATGAGGGAAGCCCCGCCGGCTCGTCGGGCCCCTTGTCGTCCAATGAGGGAAGCCCCTTGGGCCCCGCCCCCTCGGGCTCCGCCCCCCCGCCCCCGCCGTCCAATGGGGGGATCCCCGCGGGCGCCGCGGAGCCCCTGCGCGTGAGCCCCGGAGACCCCGCGGGGGAGCCGGGCGAGCCCAGCTGCAGCTGCTGCTGCTGCAGCCGCAGCTGGGTGCAGAGGGAGTGCAGCTGGCAGTAGACGTCCCACACCTCCACCTCCACCTGGGCGGGGCGGGGGGGGGAGAGACAGAGACAGCCGCCTCATTGTGACGTCACGGGACAGGCCGCCCACGTGGTCTCCGCCCACGTGGTCTCCGCCCACGTGGTCTCCGCCCACGTGGTCTCCGCCCACGTGGTCTCCGCCCACGTGGTCTCCGCCCACGTGGTCTCCGCCCACGTGGTCTCCGCCCACGTGGTCTCCGCCCACGTGGTCTCCGCCCACGTGGTCTCCGCCCACGTGGTCTCCGCCCACGTGGTCTCCGCCCACGTGGTCTCCGCCCACGTGGTCTCCGCCCACGTGGTCTCCGCCCACGTGGTCTCCGCCCACGTGGTCTCCGCCCACGTGGTCTCCGCCCACGTGGTCTCCGCCCACGTGGTCTCCGCCCACGTGGTCTCCGCCCACGTGGTCTCCGCCCACGTGGTCTCCGCCCACGTGGTCTCCGCCCACGTGGTCTCCGCCCACGTGGTCTCCGCCCACGTGGTCTCCGCCCACGTGGTCTCCGCCCACGTGGTCTCCGCCCACGTGGTCTCCGCCCACGTGGTCTCCGCCCACGTGGTCTCCGCCCACGTGGTCTCCGCCCACGTGGTCTCCGCCCACGTGGTCTCCGCCCACGTGGTCTCCGCCCACGTGGTCTCCGCCCACGTGGTCTCCGCCCACGTGGTCTCCGCCCACGTGGTCTCCGCCCACGTGGTCTCCGCCCACGTGGTCTCCGCCCACGTGGTCTCCGCCCACGTGGTCTCCGCCCACGTGGTCTCCGCCCACGTGGTCTCCGCCCACGTGGTCTCCGCCCACGTGGTCTCCGCCCACGTGGTCTCCGCCCACGTGGTCTCCGCCCACGTGGTCTCCGCCCACGTGGTCTCCGCCCACGTGGTCTCCGCCCACGTGGTCTCCGCCCACGTGCCTCTCTCACCCCGCGTCTCTCTCTCTCCCCGTGTCTCTCTCTCCCCGTGTCTCTCTCCCCGTGTCTCCACCCACGTGTCTCTCTCTCCCCGTGTCTCCACCCCCGTGTCTCTCTCTCCCCGTGTCTCTCTCTCCCCGTGTCTCCACCCCCGTGTCTCTCTCTCCCCGTGTCTCTCTCCCCGTGTCTCCACCCACGTGTCTCTCTTTCCCCGTGTCTCTCTCTCCCCGTGTCTCCACCCCCGTGTCTCTCTCTCCCCGTGTCTCTCTCTCCCCGTGTCTCTCTCTCCCCGTGTCTCCACCCCCGTGTCTCCACCCCCGTGTCTCTCTTTCCCCGTGTCTCTCTCTCCCCGTGTCTCCACCCCCGTGTCTCTCTCTCCCCGTGTCTCTCTCCCCGTGTCTCCACCCCCGTGTCTCTCTCTCCCCGTGTCTCTCTCCCCGTGTCTCCACCCCCGTGTCTCTCTCTCCCCGTGTCTCTCTCTCCGCGTGTCTCCCCCCCCGTGTCTCTCTCTCCCCGTGTCTCTCTCCCCGTGCCTCCACCCACGTGTCTCTCTCTCCCCGTGTCTCTCTCTCCCCGTGTCTCTCTCTCCCCGTGTCTCTCTCTCCCCGTGTCTCTCTCTCCCCGTGTCTCTCTCTCCCCGTGTCTCTCTCCCCGTGTCTCCACCCCCGTGTCTCTCTCCCCGTGTCTCCAACCACGTGGTCTCCACCCACGTGTCTCTCTCTCCCCGTGTCTCCACCCCCGTGTCTCTCTCCCCGTGTCTCTCTCCCCGTGTCTCTCTCTCCGTGTCTCTGTCCCCGTATCTCTCTCACCGTGTCTCTCTCCCCGTGTCTCCACCCACGTGTCTCTCTCCCCGTGTCTCTCTCCGTGTCTCTCCCCATCTCTCTCTCCCTGTGTCTCTGTCCCCGTATCTCTCTCACTGTGTCTCTCTCCCCGTGTCTCTCTCCCCGTGTCTCTCTCTCCCCGTGTCTCTCTCTCTCTCCGTGTCTCTCTCTCTCCCCGCGTCTCTCTCCCCGTGTCTCTCTCTCTTTCTCTCTCCCCGTGTCTCTCTCCCCATCTCTCTCTCCCCATGTCTCTCTCTCCCCGTGTCTCTCCCCCCGTGTCTCTCCCCCCGTGTCTCTCTCCCCGTGTCTCTCTCTCCCCGCGTCTCTCTCCCCATGTCTCTCTCTCCCCGTGTCTCTCTCTCTCCCCGCGTCTCTCTCCCCGTGTCTCTCTCTCCCCGTGTCTCTCTCTCCCCGTGTCTCTCTCTCCCCCCGTGTCTCCCCCCCGCCCCCCCGACCCCCGTGTCTCTCTCCCCGTGTCTCTCTCTCCCCGTGTCTCTCTCCCCGTGTCTCTCCCCCCATGTCTCCCGCCCCCCCCCCCCCGGGTCTCTCTCCCCGTGACTCTCCCCGTGTCTCTCCCCCCGTGTCTCTCCCCCCGTGTCTCTCTCCCCGTGTCTCTCCCCCCGTGTCTCTCTCCCCGCGTCTATCTCCCCGCGTCTCTCTCCCCGCGTCTCTCTCTCCCCGTGTCTCTCTCTCCCCGTGTCTCTCTCCGCGTCTCTCTCTCCCCGCGTCTCTCTCTCTCCCCGTGTCTCTCTCCCCGTGTCTCTCTCTCTCTCCCCGTGTCTCTCTCTCTCCCCGTGTCTCTCTCTCTCCCCGTGTCTCTCTCCCCGTCTCTCTCCCCGCGTCTCTCTCTCCCCGTGTCTCGCTCTCTCCCCGTGTCTCTCTCTCTCCCCGTGTCTCTCTCTCTCCGTGTCTCTCTCTCCCCGCATCTCTCTCTCCCCGTGTCTCTCTCTCCCCGTGTCTCTCTCTCTCCCCGTGTCTCTCTCTCTCTCCCCGTGTCTCTCTCCGCGTCTCTCTCTCCCCGCGTCTCTCTCCCCGTGTCTCTCCCCCCGTGTCTCTCTCTCTCCCCGTGTCTCCCCCCCCCCGTGTCTCTCTCTCTCTCCCCGTGTCTCTCTCCGCGTCTCTCTCTCCCCGTGTCTCTCCCCCCGTGTCTCCCGCCCCCCACCCCCCCCCCCCCCCCCCCCCCGTGCCTCGTGTGATCTCTGCTGGAGTCTCTGCGAGTGCTCGGAGCGAGCCAGCTCCGCGAGCAGGCTCTCGGGGCTGGCTCCGTGTGTCTCTCTCCCCATCTCTCTCTCCCCGTGTCTCTCTCCCCGTGTCTCTCTCCCCGTGTCTCTCTCCCCGCGTCTCTCTCCCCGTGTCTCTCTCCCCGTGTCTCTCTCTCCCCGTGTCTCTCTCTCCCCGTGTGTCTCTCTCCCCGTGTCTCTCTCTCTCCCCGTGTCTCTCTCCCCATCTCTCTCTCCCCGTGTCTCTCTCCCCGTGTCTCTCTCTCCCCGTGTGTCTCTCTCCCCGTGTCTCTCTCCCCGTGTCTCTCTCTCTCCCCGTGTCTCTCTCCCCGTGTCTCTCTCTCCGTGTCTCTCTCCCCGTGTCTCTCTCCCCGTGTCTCTCTCCCCATGTCTCTCTCTCCCCCCGTGCCTCTCGTGATCTCTGCTGGAGTCTCTGCGAGTGCTCGGAGCGAGCCAGCTCAGCGAGCAGGCTCTCGGGGCTGGCTCCGTGTGTCTCTCTCCCCGTGTCTCTCTCCCCGTGTCTCTCTCTGTGTCTCTCTCCCCGTGTCTCTCTCCCCGTGTCTCTCTCTCCCCGTGTCTCTCTCCCCGTGTCTCTCTCCCCGTGTCTCTCTCCCCGTGTCTCTCTCCCCATCTCTCTCTCCCCGTGTCTCTCTCCCCGTGTCTCTCTCTCTCTCCCCGCGTCTATCTCCCCGCGTCTCTCTCCCCGCGTCTATCTCCCCGCGTCTCTCTCCCCGCGTCTCTCTCCCCGCGTCTCTCTCCCCGTGTCTCTCTCTCCCCGTGTCTCTCTCTCCCCGTGTCTCTCTCTCCCCCCGTGCCTCGTGTGATCTCTGCTGGAGTCTCTGCGAGTGCTCGGAGCGAGCCAGCTCAGCGAGCAGGCTCTCGGGGCTGGCTCCGTGTGTCTCTCTCCCCGTGTCTCTCTCCCCGTGTCTCTCTCCCCGTGTCTCTCTCCCCGTGTCTCTCTCCCCATCTCTCTCTCCCCGTGTCTCTCTCCCCGTGTCTCTCTCTCTCCCCGTGTCTCTCTCTCTCCCCGTGTCTCTCTCTCCCCCCGTGCCTCGTGTGATCTCTGCTGGAGTCTCTGCGAGTGCTCGGAGCGAGCCAGCTCAGCGAGCAGGCTCTCGGGGCTGGCTCCGTGTGTCTCTCTCCCCGTGTCTCTCTCCCCGTGTCTCTCTCTCTCCCCGTGTCTCTCTCTCTCCCCGTGTCTCTCTCTCCCCCCGTGCCTCGTGTGATCTCTGCTGGAGTCTCTGCGAGTGCTCGGAGCGAGCCAGCTCAGCGAGCAGGCTCTCGGGGCTGGCTCCGTGTGTCTCTCTCCCCGTGTCTCTCTCCCCGTGTCTCTCTCTCCCCCCGTCTCTCTCTCCCCGTGTCTCTCTCTCCCCATCTCTCTCTCCCCGTGTCTCTCTCTCCCCGTGTCTCTCTCTCTCCCCGTGTCTCTCTCTCTGTGTCTCTCTCCCCGTGTCTCTCTCTCTCCCCGTGTCTCTCTCTCTCCCCATGTCTCTCTCTCCCCCCGTGCCTCTCGTGATCTCTGCTGGAGTCTCTGCGAGTGCTCGGAGCGAGCCAGCTCAGCGAGCAGGCTCTCGGGGCTGGCTCCGTGTGTCTCTCTCCCCATCTCTCTCTCCCCGTGTCTCTCCCCGTGTCTCTCTCTCTCCCCGTGTCTCTCTCTCTCCCCGTGTCTCTCTCTCCCCCCGTGCCTCGTGTGATCTCTGCTGGAGTCTCTGCGAGTGCTCGGAGCGAGCCAGCTCCGCGAGCAGGCTCTCGGGGCTGGCTCCGTGTGTCTCGCCCGACACGAGGCTCAGCTCCTGCTGCAGGGAGTCCAGGCGGAGCTGCAGCTGACGGCGCCCGGAGCAAGCCTCCTGCAGCTCCAACTCGTACTCGCGCAGCTGGGGAACGGGCACGCACGCACAGACACCGGGCACGTACAGACACCACGTACAGACACCACGCACGTACAGACACCACGCACGCACAGACACCGGGCACGTACAGACACCACGTACAGACACCACGCACGCACAGACACCACGCACATACAGACACCACGTACAGACACCACGTACAGACACCGCGCACAGACACCACGCACAGACACCACGTACAGACACCACGCACGCACAGACACCACGCACAGACACCACGCACAGACACCACGTACAGACACCACGTACGTACAGACACCACAAACATACAGACACCGCGCACGCACAGACACCACATACAGACACCACGTACAGACACCACGTACAGACACCACGCACATACAGACACCACGTACAGACACCACGTACGTACAGACACCACGCACGCACAGACACCACGCACAGACACCACGTACGTACAGACACCACGCACGTACAGACACCACGCACGCACAGACACCACGCACAGACACCACGCACGTACAGACACCACGCACGTACAGACACCGCGCACGTACAGACACCACGTACAGACACCACGCACAGACACCACGTACAGACACCACGTACAGACACCACGCACAGACACCACGTACATACAGACACCGCGCACGTACAGACACCACGTACAGACACCACGTACATACAGACACCGCGCACGTACAGACACCACGTACAGACACCACGTACAGACACCACGCACAGACACCACGTACAGACAGACACCACGTACATACAGACACCACGCACGTACAGACACCACATACAGACACGCACAGGCACCATGTACATACAGACACCACGTACATACAGACACCACGTACATACAGACACCACGTACGCACAGACACCACATACAGACACCACATACAGACACCACGCACGTACAGACACCACGTACATACAGACACCACATACAGACACCACACACAGACACCACGCACGTACAGACACCACGCACGCACAGACACCACATACAGACACCACGCACAGACACCACATACAGACACCACGCACGTACAGACACCACGCACGCACAGACACCACATACAGACACCACGCACAGACACCACATACAGACACCACGCACGTACAGACACCACGCACGCACAGACACCACATACAGACACCACGCACAGACACCACGTAC
The DNA here is from genome assembly GCF_010993605.1 of Petromyzon marinus. Classification (NCBI taxonomy): domain Eukaryota; kingdom Metazoa; phylum Chordata; class Hyperoartia; order Petromyzontiformes; family Petromyzontidae; genus Petromyzon; species Petromyzon marinus. The sequence continues at coordinate 143,586 of NW_022638196.1, forward strand.
ATACAGACACGCACAGACACCACATACAGACACCACGCACATACAGACACGCACAGACACCACGTACAGACACCACACACACACAGACACCACGTACACACAGACACCACGTACAGACACCACGTACATACAGACACCACACACATACAGACACCACGTACTTACAGACACCACGCACATACAGACACCACGTACATACAGACACCACACACATACAGACACCACGCACATACAGACACCACACACATACAGACACCACGTACAGACACGCACAGGCACCATGTACACACAGACACCACGTACAGACACCACGCACATACAGACACCACACACATACAGACTCACACACATACAGACACCACACACATACAGACACCACACACATACAGACACCACACACATACAGACACCACGCACATACAGCCACGTATAGACAGACACCACGCACAGACACCACGTACAGACACCAGGTACATACAGACACCACACACGTACAGACACCACGCACATACAGACACCACGCACATACAGACACGTACATACAGACACGCAGACACCACATACAGACACCACGCACATACAGACACACACAGACACCACGCACACGCACAGACACCACGCACACGCACAGACACGGCGTGCGTGCCAGGCTAGGTGCTCCACCTGCGCGTCGCGGGCTCTGCCCGCGAGCTGCAGAGCAAAGTCTCTCTGCTGCATCTCCTGCACGGCGGCATGGAGCTGTTCATTCTCCAGGGCCGCCTCGCGGAGACGTCGCTCCAGCTCCAACTTTCGCTCGGTGAGGAGGCGGATCTGGGGCGGCGTCGCAAGGAGACCATCGCCGTCATCGGCGTCGTCATCGTCGTCATCGTCATCATCACTACCATCATCATCACCATCATTATCATCATCGTCATCGTCGTCACCTTCATCATCATCACCATCACTACCATCATCGTCAACATCACTACCATCACCACCATCGTCACCATCATTATCATCATCACCATCACTACCATCACCATCACCACCACCACCATCACCACCATCACCACCACCACCATCACCACCACCATCACCACCATCACCACCATCACCACCATCACCATCACCACCACCACCATCACCATCACCACCATCACCACCACCACCACCATCACCACCACCATCACCACCATCACCACCATCACCATCATCACCACCATCACCACCACCACCATCACCATCACCACCATCACCACCACCACCATCACCACCATCACCACCACCACCACCACATCACCACCACCATCACCACCATCACCACCATCACCACCACCACCACCACCATCACCACCACCACCATCACCACCACCATCACCATCACCACCATCACCACCACCACCACCACCATCACCACCACCACCATCACCACCATCACCACCATCACCACCACCATCACCACCATCACCATCACCACCATCACCATCACCACCATCACCACCATCACCACCACCATCACCACCACCACCATCACCACCATCATCATCACCATCACCATCACCACCATCACCATCATCACCACCACTATCACCACCACCACCATCACCACCATCACCACCATCATCACCACCATCACCACCATCACCATCACCACCATCACCACCACCATCACCACCATCACCACCACCACCATCACCACCACCATCACCACCATCACCACCATCACCACCACCATCACCACCATCACCACCATCACCACCACCACCACCATCACCACCATGACCATCATCACAACCACCATCACCACCATCACCACCATCACCACCACCATCACCACCATCACCACCACCATCACCACCACCACCACCATCACCACCACCACCACCATCACCACCACCACCACCATCACCACCACCACCACCATCACCACCACCACCATCACCACCACCACCATCACTACCACCACCACCACCATCACCACCATCACCACCATCACCACCACCACCATCACCACCATCATCACCACCACCACCATCACCACCACCACCACCATCACCACCATCACCACCATCATCACCACCACCACCATCACCACCATCACCACCATCACCACCATCACCACCATCACCACCACCACCACCATCACCACCATCACCACCATCACCACCACCATCACCACCATCACCACCATCATCACCATCACCACCATCACCACCATCACCACCACCATCACCACCATCATCACCACCACCACCACCACAACCATCACCACCATCACCATCACCACCATCACCACCACCACCATCACCACCATCACCACCATCACCACCATCACCATCACCACCATCACCATCACCACCATCACCACCACCACCATCACACCACCATCACCATCACCACCATCACCACCATCATCACCACCATCACCACCATCACCACCACCATCACCACCATCACCACCATCACCATCATCACCACCATCACCACCATCACCACCATCACCATCACCACCATCACCACCATCACCACCATCACCATCACTACCATCACCACCATCACCACCATCACCATCACTACCATCACCACCACCATCACCATCATCACCACCATCACCACCACCATCACCACCATCACCACCATCACCACTATCACCACCTACCTCATTAATTTGCTGATCCGCAACAAAAGAATTCGAACAGCAAAGGAAGGAAGAGAAGTCAGAGACCAGCAGAGAGACTCAACAACTCACAAACTCACAACAAACTCACCAACTCACTCACCAACTCACTCACCAACTCACCAACTCACTCACCAACTCACTCACCAACTCACCAACTCACTCACCAACTCACCCACCAGCTCACTCACTCACCAACTCACTCACCAACTCACTCACTCACCAACTCACTCACCAACTCACTCACTCACCAACTCACTCACCAACTCACCAACTCACTCACTCACCAACTCACTCACTCACCAACTCACAAACTCACCAACTCACTCACCAACTCACTCACCAACTCACCAACTCACTCACCAACACACTCACCAACTCACTCACCAACTCACTCACTCACCAACTCACTCACTCACTAACTCACTCACCAACTCACCAACTCACTCACCAACTCACTCACCAACTCACTCACCAACTCACTCACCAACTCACCAATTCACTCACCAACTCACTCACCAACTCACCAACTCACTCACCAACTCACTCACTCACAAACGCACTCACCAACTCACTCACCAACTCATTCACCAACTCACCAACTCACTCATAAACTCACTCACCAACTCACTCACCAACTCACTCACCAACTCACTCACCAACTCACCCTCCAACTCACCAACTCACTCAACAAATCACTCACCAACTCACCCACTCACCAACTCACTCACCAACTCACTCACCAACTCACTCACCAACTCACTCACCAACTCACCAACTCACTCAACAATTCACTCACCAACTCACCCACTCACCAACTCACTCACCAACTCACTCACAAACTCACTCACAAACTCACTCACCAACTCACTCACCAACTCACTCACCAACTCACCGACTCACTGACTCACTCACAAACTCACTCACCAACTCACCAACTCACTCACAAACTCACCAACTCACTCACCAACTCACTCACCAACTCACTCACCAACTCACTCACCAACTTACTCAGCAACTCACCAAACAACTCACTCACCAACTCACTCACCAACTCACTCACCAACTCACCAATTCACTCACCAACTCACTCACCACCTCAATAGTACACTCACCAACTCACGAGTACACTCACTAACTCACCAGTACACTCACCAACTCACTCACCAACTCACCAGTACACTCACCAACTCACCAGTACACTCACCAACTCACACACCAACTCACCAGTACACTCACCAACTCACTCACCAACTCACCAGGACACTCACCAACTGGTGAGTGAGTGGTGAGTGAGTGGTGAGTGAGTGAGTGAGTGGTGAGTGAGCGGTGAGTGAGTGAGTGAGTGTGTGAGTGAGTGGTGAGTGAGTGGTGAGTGAGTGAGTGATGAGTGAGTGGTGAGTGAGTGGTGAGTGAGTGAGTGGTGAGTGAGTGGTGGGTGAGTGGTGAGTGGTGTATGAGTGAGTGGTGAGTGAGTGGTGAGTGAGTGAGTGAGTCACTGAGTGAGTGGTGAGTGAGTGAGTCACTGAGTGAGTGAGTGGTGAGTGAGTGGTGAGTGAGTGGTGAGTGAGTGGTGAGTGAATGGTGAGTGAGTGGTGAGTGAGTGGTGAGTGAGTGGTGAGTGAGTGAGTCACTGAGTGACTGAGTGAGTGGTGAGTGAGTGGTGAGTGAGTGGTGAGTGAGTGAATGGTGAGTGGTGAGTGAGTGGTGAGTGAGTGAGTGAGTGGTGAGTGAGTGGTGAGTGAGTGGTGAGTGAGTGATTGAATCACTGAGTGAGTGAGTGGTGAGTGAGTGGTGAGTGAGTGGGTGAGTGAGTGGGTGAGTGAGTGAGTGGTGAGTGAGTGGTGAGTGAGTGAGTGGTGAGTGAGTGGTGAGTGAGTGAGTGAGTGGGTGAGTGAGTGAGTGGTGAGTGAGTGGGTGAGTGAGTGAGTGGTGAGTGAGTGAGTGAGTGGTGAGTGAGTGAGTGGTGAGTGAGTGGTGAGTGAGTGGTGGGTGAGTGGTGAGTGGTGAGTGAGTGGTGAGTGAGTGGTGAGTGAGTGAGTCACTGAGTGAGTGAGTGGTGAGTGGTGAGTGAGTGGTGAGTGAGTGGTGAGTGAGTGAGTCACTGAGTGACTGAGTGAATGGTGAGTGAGTGGTGAGTGAGTGGTGAGTGAGTGAATGGTGAGTGGTGAGTGAATGGTGAGTGAGTGGTGAGTGAGTGGTGAGTGAGTGACTGAGTGAGTGGTGAGTGAGTGGTGAGTAAGTGGTGAGTGAGTGGTGACTGAGTGCTGAGTGAGTGGTGAGTGAGTGGTGAGTGAGAGGTGAGTGGTGAGTGGTGAGTGAGTGGTGAGTGAGTGGTGAGTGAGTGGTGAGTGAGTGAGTGAGTGGTGAGTGAGTGGGTGAGTGAGTGAGTGGTGAGTGAGTGAGTGAGTGGTGAGTGAGTGAGTGAGTGGTGAGTGAGTGAGTGGTGAGTGAGTGGTGAGTGAGTGGTGGGTGAGTGGTGAGTGGTGTATGAGTGAGTGGTGAGTGAGTGGTGAGTGAGTGGTGAGTGAGTGAGTAAGTCACTGAGTGAGTGAGTGGTGAGTGAGTGGTGAGTGAGTGGTGAGTGGTGAGTGAGTGGTGAGTGAGTGGTAAGTGAGTGGTGAGTGAGTGGTGAGTGAGTGAGTCACTGAGTGACTGAGTGAATGGTGAGTGAGTGGTGAGTGAGTGGTGAGTGAGTGGTGAGTGAGTGAATGGTGAGTGGTGAGTGAATGGTGAGTGAGTGGTGAGTGAGTGGTGAGTGAGTGACTGAGTGAGTGGTGAGTGAGTGGTGAGTGAGTGTATGAGTGAGTGAGTGGTGAGTGAGTGAGTGGTGAGTGAGTGGTGAGTGAGTGAGTGAGTCACTGAGTGAGTGAGTGGTGAGTGAGTGGTGAGTGAGTGGTGACTGAGTGGTGACTGAGTGGTGAGTGAGTGGTGAGTGAGTGGTGAGTGAGTGGTGAGTGGTGAGTGGTGAGTGAGTGAGTGAGTGGTGAGTGAGTGGTGAGTGAGTGGTGAGTGAGTGGTGAATGGTGAGTGAGTGGTGAGTGGTGAGTGAGTGGTGAGTGAGTGGTGAGTGAGAGGTGAGTGGTGAGTGAGTGAGTGAGTGGTGAGTGAGTGGTGAGTGAGTGGTGAGTGAGTGGTGAGTGGTGAGTGAGTGGTGAGTGAGTGGTGAGTGAGTGGTGAGTGAGAGGTGAGTGGTGAGTGAGTGGTGAGTGAGTGGTGAGTGAGTGGTGAGTGAGTGGTGAGTGAGTGGTGAGTGAGTGGTGAGTGGTGAGTGAGTGGTGAGTGAGTGTGTGGTGAGTGAGTGGTGAGTGAGTGGTGAGTGAGTGTGTGGTGAGTGAGTGGTGAGTGAGTGGTGAGTGAGTGGTGAGTGAATGGTGAGTGGTGAGTGAGTGGTGAGTGAGTGGTGAGTGGTGAGTGAGTGGTGAGTGAGTGGTGAGTGAGTGGTGAGTGAGAGGTGAGTGGTGAGTGGTGAGTGAGTGAGTGGTGAGTGAGTGGTGAGTGAGTGGTGAGTGAGTGGTGAGTGAGTGGTGAGTGGTGAGTGAGTGGTGAGTGAGTGTGTGGTGAGTGAGTGGTGAGTGAGTGGTGAGTGGTGAGTGAGTGGTGAGTGAGTGGTGAGTGAGTGGTGAGTGAGTGGTGAGTGAGTGTATGAGTGAGTGAGTGGTGAGTGAGTGGTGAGTGAGTGGTGAGTGAGTGGTGACTGAGTGGTGAGTGAGAGGTGAGTGGTGAGTGAGTGAGTGGTGAGTGAGTGGTGAGTGAGTGGTGAGTGGTGAGTGAGTGGTGAGTGAGTGGTGAGTGAATGGTGAGTGAGTGGTGAGTGGTGAGTGAGTGGTGAGTGGTGAGTGAGTGGTGAGTGAGTGGTGAGTGGTGAGTGAGTGGTGAGTGAGTGGTGAGTGAGTGGTGAGTGAGTGAGTGGTGAGTGAGTGGTGAGTGAGTGGTGAGTGGTGAGTGAGTGGTGAGTGAGTGGTGAGTGAGTGGTGAGTGAGTGAGTGGTGAGTGAGTGGTGAGTGAGTGGTGAGTGGTGAGTGAGTGGTGAGTGAGTGGTGAGTGAGTGGTGAGTGAATGGTGAGTGGTGAGTGAGTGGTGAGTGAGTGGTGAGTGAGTGGTGAGTGAGTGGTGAGTGAGTGGTGAGTGGTGAGTGAGTGGTGAGTGAGTGGTGAGTGGTGAGTGAGTGGTGAGTGAGTGGTGAGTGAGTGGTGAGTGAGTGGTGAGTGGTGAGTGAGTGGTGAGTGAGTGTATGAGTGAGTGAGTGGTGAGTGAGTGGTGAGTGAGTGGTGACTGAGTGGTGAGTGGTGAGTGAGTGGTGAGTGAGTGGTGAGTGAGTGGTGAGTGAGTGAGTGGTGAGTGAGTGGTGAGTGAGTGGTGAGTGAGTGGTGAGTGAGTGGTGAGTGAGTGGTGAGTGGTGAGTGAATGGTGAGTGGTGAGTGAGTGGTGAGTGAGTGGTGAGTGAGTGGTGAGTGAGTGGTGAGTGGTGAGTGAGTGGTGAGTGAGTGGTGAGTGAGTGGTGAGTGAGAGGTGAGTGGTGAGTGAGTGGTGAGTGAGTGGTGAGTGAGTGGTGAGTGAGTGGTGAGTGAATGGTGAGTGGTGAGTGAGTGGTGAGTGAGTGGTGACTGAGTGGTGAGTGGTGAGTGAGTGGTGAGTGAGAGGTGAGTGGTGAGTGAGTGGTGAGTGGTGAGTGAGTGGTGAGTGAGTGAGTGGTGAGTGAGTGGTGAGTGGTGAGTGAGTGGTGAGTGAGTGGTGAGTGAGTGGTGAGTGAGTGGTGAGTGAGTGGTGAGTGAGTGGTGAGTGAGTGGTGAGTGGTGAGTGAGTGGTGAGTGAGTGGTGAGTGAGTGGTGAGTGAGAGGTGAGTGGTGAGTGAGTGGTGAGTGGTGAGTGAGTGGTGAGTGAGTGAGTGGTGAGTGAGTGAGTGAGTGGTGAGTGAGTGGTGAGTGAGTGGTGAGTGAGTGGTGAGTGAGTGGTGAGTGAGTGGTGAGTGAGTGGTGGGTGAGTGGTGGGTGAGTGGTGAGTGAGTGGTGAGTGAGTGGTGGGTGAGTGGTGAGTGAGTGGTGAGTGAGTGAGTGAGTCACTGAGTGAGTGAGTGGTGAGTGAGTGAGTGAGTGGTGAGTGAGTGAGTGGTGAGTGAGTGGTGAGTGAGTGGTGAGTGAGTGAGTGAGTGGGTGAGTGAGTGAGTGGTGAGTGAGTGAATGGTGAGTGGTGAGTGGTGAGTGAATGGTGAGTGAGTGGTGAGTGAGTGGTGAGTGAGTGACTGAGTGAGTGGTGAGTGAGTGGTGAGTGAGTGTATGAGTGAGTGAGTGGTGAGTGAGTGGTGAGTGAGTGGTGAGTGAGTGAATGGTGAGTGGTGAGTGAATGGTGAGTGGTGAGTGAGTGACTGAGTGAGTGGTGAGTGAGTGGTGAGTGAGTGAGTGGTGAGTGAGTGGTGAGTGAGTGGTGAGTGAGTGGTGAGTGAGTGGTGAGTGAGAGGTGAGTGGTGAGTGAGTGAGTGGTGAGTGAGTGGTGAGCGAGTGGTGAGTGAGTGAGTGGTGAGTGAGTGGTGAGTGGTGAGTGAGTGGTGAGTGAGTGACTGAGTGAGTGGTGAGTGAGTGGTGAGTGAGTGAGTGGTGAGTGAGTGGTGAGTGAGTGGTGAGTGGTGAGTGAGTGGTGAGTGAGTGGTGAGTGGTGAGTGAGTGGTGAGTGAGTGGTGAGTGAGTGGTGAGTGAGTGGTGAGTGGTGAGTGAGTGGTGAGTGAATGGTGAGTGAGTGGTGAGTGAGTGGTGAGTGAGTGGTGAGTGGTGAGTGAGTGGTGAGTGAGTGGTGAGTGAGTGGTGAGTGAGTGGTGAGTGAGTGGTGAGTGAGTGGTGAGTGCTCACCTCTGCCTGCAAGCTCTCTAGACGTGCCAGGTGCTGCTGTGTGGAGAAACTTTTCTCCCGAAACTCATCGCGAAGACCCAACACCTGTGCAGACAGCTGCTGCTCCACCTCGGCAGCCTCCACCACAACAACAACAATCATTATCACAACAACCACAACAACAATCATTATCACAACAACCACAACAACAATTATTATCACAACAACAACAATCATTATCACAACCACAACAATCATTATCACAACAACCACAACAACAATTATTATCACAACAACAACAATTATTATCACAACAACAACAATCATTATCACAACCACAACAATCATTATCACAACAACCACAACAACAATTATTATCACAACAACAACAATCATTATCACAACCACAACAACAATCATTATCACAACAACCACAACAACAACAATTATTATCACAACAACAATCATTATCACAACCACAACAATCATTATCACAACAACCACAACGACAATTATTATCACAACAACAACAATCATTATCACAACCACAACAACAATCATTATCACAACCACAACAACAATTATTATCACAACAACCACAACAACAACAATAATTATCACAACAACCACAACAATCATTATCACAACAACCACAACAACAACTATTATCACAACAACCACAACTATTATCATAACAACAACAACCACAACTATTATCACAACAACAACAACCACAACAATCATTATCACAACAACCACAACAACAACAATTATCACAACAACACCACAACAACAATCATTATCACAACCACAACAACAATCATTATCACAACAACCACAACAACAATTATTATCACAACAACAATCATTATCACAACCACAACAATCATTATCACAACAACCACAACGACAATTATTATCACAACAACAACAATCATTATCACAACCACAACAACAATCATTATCACAACCACAACAACAATTATTATCACAACAACCACAACAACAACAATAATTATCACAACAACCACAACAATCATTATCACAACAACCACAACAACAACTATTATCACAACAACCACAACTATTATCATAACAACAACAACCACAACTATTATCACAACAACAACAACCACAACAATCATTATCACAACAACCACAACAACAACAATTATCACAACAACACCACAACAACAATCATTATCACAACCACAACAACAATCATTATCACAACAACCACAACAACAATTATTATCAACAACCACAACAACAATCATCACAACAACAACCACAACAACAACAACTATTATCACAACTATTATTATCACAACCACAACAACAAGTATTATCACAACAAAAACCACAACAACAATCATTATCACAACCACAACAATCATTATCACAACAACCACAACAATTATTATCAACAACCACAACAACAACAATCATCACAACAACAACCACAACAACAATTATCACAACAACCACAACAACAACCATTATCACAACAACCACAACAACAATCATTATCACAACAACAATCATCACAACAACAATCATTATCACAACAACCACACAACAACAATCATTATCACAACAACCACAACAACAATCATTATCACAACCACACAACAACCACAATCATCATCACAACAACACAACAACAATCATGATCACAACAACCACACCAACAATCATTATCACAACCACAACAACCATTAACACAACCACAACCATGGTTAGCGCACTGTGTGTGTGGAGTGGTGGTGCAGTGGTTAGCGCACTGTGTGTGTGTGTGGGTGGAGTGGTGGTGTGCAGGTTGGCACAGTAGGGGGCACAGGTGGTGCATCAGCCAGTCATCTCAGTCATCTCAGTCAGTCGACCCGTGGCACCTGCTGGGTCTGCCCCGTGGCCTCCTGCCAACGGGCGTTCGACACTTCACGTGGCCTCAGGGTGCACTTAGCCTGGCACAAGCGTCGTGGTGACGTCACCGCCACTTAGTGGCGAATGGCGGTTGTTGTTGGTGTGCATTGAACATCTCCGCTGGGAAGACAAAGGCGGCCGGGCGTGGTGGTGCTGACCTCTCCCCCCTCTGTGTGTGTATGTAGCCACAGTGCCGGTAGCCTTCATAGGTGGTGCTGCTCGCTACTGACAGCACTTGCCCCTACAGCCCTGCTAGAGGCTACCTGGGGGAGCTTTGTCTGTGTGTGCATCATAGGTGCTGCTACTCGCTACTACCAACAGCACTTGCCCCTACAGCCCTGCTGGAGGCTACCTGGGGGAGCTTTGTCTGTGTGTATCATAGGTGCTGCTACTCGCTACTACCAACAGCACTTGCCCCTACAGCCCTGCTAGAGGCTACCTGGGGGAACTTTGTCTGTGTGTGCATCATAGGTGGTGCTACTCGCTACTACCAACAGCACTTGCCCCTACAGCCCTGCTGGAGGCTACCTGGGGGAGCTTTGTCTGTGTGTATCATAGGTGCTGCTACTCGCTACTACCAACAGCACTTGCCCCTACAGCCCTGCTAGAGGCTACCTGGGGGAACTTTGTCTGCGTGTGTATCATAGGTGGTGCTACTCGCTACTAGCAGCACTTGCCCCTACAGCCCTGCTAAAGGCTACCTGGGGGAACTTTGTCTGCGTGTGTATCATAGGTGCTGCAACTCGCTACTACCAACAGCACTTGCCCCTACAGCCCTGCTAGAGGCTACCTGGGGGAGCTTTGTCTGTGTGTGCATCATAGGTGCTGCTACTCGCTACTACCAACAGCACTTGCCCCTACAGCCCTGCTAGAGGCTACCTGGGGGAGCTTTGTCTGTGTGTGCATCATAGGTACTGCTACTCGCTACTACCAACAGCACTTGCCCCTACAGCTCTGCTAGAGGCTACCTGGGGGGGCTTTGTCTGTGTGTGCATCATAGGTGCTGCTACTCGCTACTACCAACAGCACTTGCCCCTACAGCCCTGCTGGAGGCTACCTGGGGGAGCTTTGTCTGTGTGTGTGCATCATAGGTGGTGCTACTCGCTACTAACAGCACTTGCCCCTACAGCCCTGCTAGAGGCTACCTGGGGGAGCTTTGTCTGTGTGTATCACATCTGTTGCTACTCGCTACTAACAGCACTTGCCCCTACAGCCCTGCTAGAGGCTACCTGGGGGAGCTTTGTCTGTGTGTGCATCATAGGTACTGCTACTCGCTACTACCAACAGCACTTGCCCCTAAATATGAGTGTGTACATTTGTGTGTGTACGTGTGTATATGAGTGGGGAGCGGTAGTGTAGTGGTTAGCGCTACGCTGCGCTATGAACCTGGCGACTCGGGTTCGATTCCCGCTCACGGCCAACACCAGTGACGATTATCTGAACCGGTCCCGGGCCTCCCCTAGGTCGACTCGGCCTCAAATGAGTACCTGGTTTCGGTGTGTAGTAAACATCGCCACTGGGGAGACAAAGGCGGTCGGGCGTGGTGCTGGCCACCCACCCCCTCGTGTACCGTTACCGGCCTTCATAGCTGGTGCTCGCTAACAGCACTTGCCCCTACAGTCTGTCAAGGCTACACGGGGGATCTTTGTCTTTTGTATATATGAGTGTTTTTTTGTATTTAAATCAGAGTATATGTGCATCAGCTCTCTCTCTCTCTCTGAGTGTACAGAAGACGCCGAATGGGGTAGCGATGATCTCAGAGCCAGGCTCCCACTCAGAGATCTCTCAAATCCCGGACACACCACTCCACTACACGGCAAACACTCCACCCACCCACCCTCCCAACCCTCACTCTCCTCCACTCTCTGTGTCATCATCGCTGGAGGAGAATGGGATCCGGATCTATCAGCTCCCTATCTCTCTATCCCCCTCCCTCCCTCTCTCTCTCGCGATCTCATGTCGGTGACGTGCCGAGCGTCTTCTTAGAACGCTGGGGGGTGGGGGGGGCCCGGGGCCCCCCCTCTCTCTGTACCAGCGTAGACGGGCACCCTCATCGCGTTCAACTTTCGTAGCGCTCGCGATGACCACAACCACAACAACCACCACCACAACCACCACCACAACCACCACCACCACCACAACCACCACAACAACCACCACCACCATCACAACCACCACAACCACCACCACCATCACAACCACCACCACCACAACCACCACCACCACCACCACACCACAACCACCACCACCACAACCACCACCACAACCACCACCACCACAACCACCACCACCATCACACCACCACCACCACAACCACCACCACCACAACAACCACCACCACCACAACCACCACCACCACCACAACCACAACCACCACAACCACCACCACCACAACAACCACCACCACCACCACAACCACCACAACCACCACCACCACAACCACCACCACAACCACCACCACCACAACCACCACCACCACCACAACAAACACCACCACCACAACCACCACCAACCACAACAACCACCACCACCACCACAACCACCACAACCACCACCACCACCACCACCACCACCACGTGGCTTCTCTCTCGCGTCGTGCGCGTGGATTTGCAGCGTTCACTTCCATTCCGCGCTGCCGGTATCGGAATCGCCCCCCAGTGCCGCTGCTGGCGGCAATGAAAGCCAAAAGTCTCGATCCCCTCTCTTCCCCGTCTCTTCCTCCCTCTCTCAGCGACGTAACCTCCCTCGCCCAAGCGTACCAGCGAGGACTTGGGCCTCCTCCTCCCTGCCTCAGCAGGCGGCCTTCAGACGGGGCGGGGGGGGGGGGGGGGGGGGGGGCCGTTGAGCCGACGAGCCGCCGGACAAACTCCTCGGCTCCGGTCCGGGCCTCCCGTCGTCTCGTGCTCTGTGAGCCTTCTCACGTCTGGACTCACGAAGATAAACCAGCGGCTCGGCTGCCCACCGTTCCCCGCGACGTGGTGGGGGGGGGGGGGGGGGGGGGGGGGGGGGGGGCTGCCGTACCACCGTCGCCCACGGGAGCACGCCGCTAGGGCCGCTAGGCCGCTAGGCCGCTAGGGCCGCTAGGCCGCCAGCCGCTAGAGACGCCGGAGACGCCGGAGACGCCGGAGACGAACACCGGCGTGGCCTCGAGGTCCCGCCCGGGACCTGAGGCGGCGATGGCTCTGTGCTCCGTCCCAGGAGGAGTCAGCCGGCGGGCCGACGGAGCGAAGTTTACCCGGGGGGGGGGTCTACCCGGCGGGGGGGGTCTACCTGGGGGATGAGCCGGGAGTCTACCCGGGGGGTCTACCCGGGGGTCTACCCAGGGGGTCTACCCGGGAGACTACCCGGGGGACTACCCCGGGGACTACCCAGGGGGTCTACCTGGGGGTCTACCCAGGGGGTCTACCCAGGGGGTCTACCCAGGGGGTCTACCCGGGAGACTACCCGGGGGTCTACCCGGGGGACTACCCAGGGGGTCTACCCAGGGGGTCTACCCAGGGGGTCTACCCAGGGGTCTACCCAGGGGGTCTACCCGGGGGTCTACCCGGGGGTCTACCCAGGGGGACTACCCAGGGGGTCTGCCCGCGCGACGTCGCTCCCAACGACGGGAACCGAGCCGGCCCGACGCGGTCGAGGCTAAACGGCGTCGAGGCTCCGCACGAGACGTCGCCCGGGGGGTGCCCAGCGCCCGCCGCCCCCGGGCAGCGTCCGAGGCCCCCCCAGCCCACCCAGCCCCCCCAGCCTCCCGCTTTGGCCGCTCGCCGGAGTCGACAGGCCGCTCGCTCAACCGCTCGCTTCGTCCGGCACGGGAAACGCCGGCTCAGGCCGGGCCACGCCGCTGACGTGCGGCGCGTCGCCCTCGCACGCTGGGGGGCGGGGCGACGGAAAAGCGCCCCTCCTCTCTGCACCAGCGTGGACGGCGCCCTCGCGCCTTCACCTTCCCAAGCGCTCGGCTGCTCGTCGCCTCCACCACCACCGCCTCCACCGCCTCCACCGCCTCCACCACCACCGCCTCCACCGCCACCGCCTCCACCGCCACCGCCTCCACCGCCTCCACCGCCTCCACCGCCTCCACTGCCTCCACCGCCACCGCCTCCACCGCCTCCACCGCCTCCGCCTCCACCGCCTCCACCGCCACCGCCTCCACCGCCTCCACCGCCTCCACTGCCGCCTCCGCCTCCACCACCGCCTCCACGCCCCCTCCCCAGACGTCCCCCTTGTAGAGGGCTCGCAGCCCGGCGGGCGTCCGTGCCGCGTCACCACGGGGCCCGGGGCCCCATTCCGGCCTCCTGCCGGGCCCTTTGCCGGCAGGCGAGGGTGGCCGAGGCCCGGCGGAGGCCGCCGCCCTCCCCCCGACCGGGGGGAGGGAGCTTACCCAGGAAGTCGTTGGGCCTTGCCGATTCCCGGGGGCCGACTGCACGAGGGGCTTGCCGGGGTCATCACCGGAGCAGTTCCCCGGGGACGAGCCCCTCGTTCGGCAACGGCCTCTAGCCGCGGGGTCGGAGGAGGAGCCTGGCCCCGCGTCGGCGCGTCGGCGCGTCGGCGAGTTTTCTCGGCCATCCCCCCACGCGCCGAGAGACGCGGGAGAACGCGAGAATCCCGCGGCCAACCAAAGCTTCCAGGCAGCCTTTTTCGGGGGAGCACATCTTCAGGCAACTGGGTGGCGGAGGCGGTGGAGGCGGTGGTGGTGGCGGCGGAGGTGGTGGGGGGGCGGGCGGGGGGGCGGTGCCCTTCGGCAGCTCCGTATACGGGGCGGCGCCTTGACGTGGAGGGCCGAGCGCCAACGGCTTCCGCCGTGCTTCCGCCGTGCTCCGGCGGCGGCGGCGGCAGCGGCGGCTTCCAAGACGAGAGGGAACGCGGCCTCGAGGCGTTCAGGGGCCTGCTCGAGGCGCGGCTCGAGCAGGCTGGGGCGAGCCGCGTCCCACCCAGGCACGTTGCGCCGGTGAGGCGCCCAGGGCGGAGAAAGCCCCCTGCCCTCTCTGTGCCGGCGTGAACGGCACCGCCCCCCCCCCCCCAACCGTCACCTTCTCAAGTGCTCGCTCGTCGACGTGGCCTGACCCGGACGACCACCACCACCACCACCGCCACCGCCACCACCACCACTGCCACCGCCGCCACCGTGACCGCCGCCACCGTGACCACCACCACCACCACCACCGCCACCACCGCGTGAAGTTTTGTTTGTGATGTGCGCGGCGCATCTAGCGCCACAGTGCGTGGTGTTTGTGGTGTTTGTGTTGTGTTCGTCACTCCCACACTCTCTCACACTCTCTCTCTCTCCCACACTCTCCCTCCCACTCTCTCACTCACTCACTCTCACACTCTCTCTCTCTCACACTCTCTCTCCCTCCCACACTCTCCCTCCCACTCTCTCACTCACTCTCACACTCACTCTCTCTCCCACTCTCTCTCTCCCACTCTCTCTCTCCCACTCTCTCACACTCTCTCAATCTCTCCCACTCTCTTTGCTCCGTTCATTATTTCTTTTTTTCGTGTTTTTTAAGCTATGCTTTGTGTAAACCCCCCGCCCCCCTTTTAAATGAAAGACACAACAACAAAATATTTTTTCTGCTCTCCTTACCCCTTCCCTCTCTCTCTCTACCCCCCTCTGCCCCCCCCTCTCTCTCTGCCCCCTCTCTTCCTACTCCATTTCGCTCTCTCTCACTCTCTCGCTATCTCGCTCTCTCTCTTTTTTATATAACTACGACAAGTGCTGCATCTGCAGGCAGCCCTTCCCACAGTCAAACGGCCTCTGACGGGGTAGTTTAGATCTGCATGCAGAGAGCTCTCTACCGTCATCTGCCACCGAGCACACGGCCTCCTCCAGCGCCCACCGCTCCCTGAAGGCCGGCACGGCGTGGGTCAGCCGCGCACGGCGGAACTCCGGCCACACCACACCCTGGCTCCGACCGGAGCGCGGAAGATGCCCAGGCTGCTGGCCGGACGTTGCCCCTCCAGGGCCACCTTCCTCGCCCTGTACACGGCGAGCTTGGCGTAGCCGAAGAGCAACGTTGACCGGCCCCTGAAGATGTTGGGGTCCGTCGCCCTTCGGGTATCCACAGATGAGGACCGTCGGGGAGGAAAAGTGGAGGCTGAACCTTAGGAGGATGTTTCTCAGGACCTTGAACGCAGCGAGTCCGGGCTCTCGCGCTCCACGTATCGGCGCGCCACCGTCTCCACTTTACCGCAGAACCGGAAACTCCGGGGACGTGTCGGTGAAGCGCGCCGGGGAGGCGTCGGCGGTGACGGTGCTGCGGGCGATGCTCCAGCCGAGGTCGCCGACGCAGTCATACGTCGGGCTGGAGTGGAGTTGCCTCCAGCGAGGCCCCGCCGGAGAGACGCAGGGCTAGGGGCTCTCCTCCAGGCATGGTCCTTGTGGCTCCTCAGGGTGTTCTGTTGGTGAAACCGGACCATGTAGGAGTAGAGCACCTTCCTCTTGACGTTTGCGAAGGTCACCTCCGGCAGGTCTTCCAGCCGGCACAGGTCGTGATCCGCCTTCGTTTGTCAGCATTGGCGACGCAGCGGCACGACTGAGAGCTCCGGTGGAGGGGGACCGAGAGGGGCCTCGTCATCCCCAACGCCGATGGGGGCGGGCGGCGTTCTCCCCATCGCTGCCGCTGAGAAGGCCCCCTTGGCTCCGGCCAGGATCCGGGCAGCCACCCGGAGCGACTGCAGCCCCCCCCTGTCTTTGCAGGCCACGTCTGCCGGTCCGAGCCACCGGCCTCCGTGTTTCGGGCTCCACCAGATCTCCCGTCCTGGCGAGCGGCGCGTTGGCGAGGCGCCTTCTCCATGCCGGGGGTGGCGGTGGTGGTGGATGGCGGCTTTGTCTGCGGGGCTCCTGAGGATCGGTTCGAAGACCAGATCCTCGGCCGATCGCGGCCAGTTCAGGAAGAAGGAGGCCGTGACGCTCCAGGCCGGTGCCGGGGCGGCGTGGTGCAGGAACTTTTGCGCGGCCTGCAGTCGGAAGGCGGCCAGCCGACTCCGCAAGCACACACCGGCCCGTGACCGCCCCCTCGTCCAGTGGCAGGGCCAGGACCCCAGCCGCGACCTCGGTGACCTCCACCCGACCAGAAGAAGTCGAGGACTCACTTCTGACGCTCGTTGACGAGGCTCATGGGGGGGGGGGGTGCGGGGAGAAGAGTCGGTGCCACAGCACGGACGTGTCACCGGCTGGTTCACCGCCAACGTCTTTGTCCTGAAGGTGAGGAACTTGCACGGGCGACTCCGGGTGCCCAGCCGCTCCTTCACCTTCCCCTCCGGCTCGACCCGGTTCCTCCGCGGTGGTTCCTCCTCTGGTCCGAGGAACACCTCCAAGGTGGTGCAGCAGCGATGTTGTGCTCCGATCGATGGCTTTTGCCTTCTCGGGACACTCGGTCACGTCCCACGCTCCAACCGGCAGGCCCCGCTGCACTTTTGCCAGTTCATTTTTGAGGAGGAGGAGGCTTTCGAAAAGACCTCCTGGCACTCGTGCAGCAGGGCGACGTCATCCAGGGAGTGCAGGATGAGGAGGAGGACGTCGTCGGCGTACGGTGTCAGGACCAACTTGACGCTTGGTTCCCTGAGCACCGGGCCGCTGAGTCTCCGCCTTACGAGACTCAGGAAAGGCTCTGAAGCCAGGGCGTGAAGTTGGCCCGACAACGGGCATCCCCGTCTCACTCCTCGCTCGAATTTGACCGGGTCAGTGAGGGCGCCGCTGATCTTGATCACGCACTCCGCCTCGGCGTAGAGTAGGCGGATCGTTCGGACGAAGGCATCCCCAAAACCCAAGGTCTTGAGGGTTCCCAGCAGGTACTTGTGGTCCACTCTGTCAAAAGCCTTTTCCTGGTCAAGGGCCAGAAACGCGATTGGGATGCCCAACCTCTGGGACACCACCGCGATGAGGTCCCTGACCAGGAAGATGCCATCGTGGATGCTCCGTCCGGGGGATGGTGCAGGACTGGTCCCCATTTACGACTTGTGCAATCACAACCTTTCGGTCGCAGGGAGAGAGCCTCCGTCAATATTTCGTAGCCGGTGTTCAGGAGGGACGCCGGACGCCAGTCTATGTAGGCGCCTCAGGTTCTCCGTTCTTGGGAAGCAGAGTGAGCACCACCCTCCTCCAAGACTGAGGCGTCACCCCCGGTGACTGAGGCTTCCTTCAGCGCCTCTCTGTAGTCCTCCCCGTAGGGATGGCCAAGAAGCGGCGCAAAACTCCCCTGTTAGCCCGTCTAACCCTGGGGATTTATTTGGGGCCAGTCCTCTTACGGCTACGTCAAGGTCAGTCCCGGTGAGCTTTTGCTCCGGCAGCTCTTTCCCGTCTTCCACCCAGGGTGGGTCAGACCGCTCCGTGCCTCCGCCTGGGCCTCTTCCGATGTTTCTTCAGGGGAGAGGACAGGCTGCCGTAGACGTCTCCGATGACGGTCGACTTCTGCCGGAGTTCGTGCACCAGGACACCGTCGCCGTCAAAGAGGCCACTCCGTGGATTTGCGTCTCCCGTTCCGCCTCCCGAGGGAGTAGAAAAGCGGGGATCCCGCGTCGAGGTCTGTGATGAGCTTCGCCCGGGATCGCACAAACGCCCCCCTCGTCTGCTCCTCCTGTAGCCCTTTGAGACGCTCCCCCATTCTCCTCCTCGTGTTCTCGGAGAAGAGCGGGGGGGGGGGGGGGGGTCGCTGTCCTCGGCGAGGCGACCCTCCAAATCGAGGACTCGGGCTTCCACGTCGGTGGTGTCCGCGTTCTTCAGCCTGGTGCTCCCCCAGGTGTATTGTTGGCACAACAGCCTGGTGTGCACTTTGCCCACATCCCACCACGGGGGCCAGGGAGTTAAAACTGCGTTTTGGTTAAATTTCGATTTGAAGCTTTCGTGACTGCAAGGAATTCACCTTCTTTGGTTCTTTCGGTAAAGTCACCGCCACCACGTAGAATGAGAATACAAATAATAAATTGATAAAATAAAATAACGCGGTAAAATTCTCACGACGTTTCGGCCCGGCGCTGGAGCGCTGTCCTACCAGACGGTCTCGTCCCTTCACCTGATGAAGGCCGCTTGGTGTCGTGGCCCGAAACGTCGTGAGAATTTTACCGCGTTATTTTACTTTATCAATCTGTCATTTTATCCTCATCCTACGTGACTTTACCGAGAGAACCAAAGAAGATGCGTTTTGGGTTTCTCGCCACCTCTTCCCGGAAGCCCTCGAACATTTCTACGAAGGCGCCATCCTACCGGCAGCGAGTTTGCTAAGGTGCCAGTGGGACGCGCCCCTCACGGCGGGGTGCCCCTCTCCAGCCCGACACGGAGCACGCCGAGGCTGTGGTCCGTGAAAAGGGGGCGCCGCCCTGAGGCCAGACGTCAGGGAGCACGTCACACGAAGCTCTCTTAGAGAACCGGCGTTGGCCCCGGGTGATGTACGCGTCGCACGTCCACCAGGGCGGCTTCCTCCAGGAGTCCCTGCATTTTCCCCTCTTCGGCCGACCCAGTGCTCGTCGTCCGGGGATCCCCGGGTCAGGTGCAGACACGGGATCTCCTCCCCGCTGGTCACCTGGCGCGTAAACGCTACCGCGGGCGGGCGGTGACATCGCCCACCCGCTGAACGTTACCGCGGGCGGGCGGTGACATCGCCCACCCGCTGAACGTTACCGCGAGTGGCCGGTGACATCGCCCACCCGCTGAACGTTACCGCGAGCGGCCCTTCCCTTCACCACCTCGGTGAGGGTGATGAGCGACTCCACAGGAGGTGTTGCCAAGGTGGCTGCAGAAGGAGTCCCCCTCCCCCCACTCCCCACTCCTCCCTCCAGTCAATCCTCGTCCTCGGCCGTGAGATGCCTCTCCCGAACGAGGAAGGCAGAGGCAGGCAGCGCGCTTCCTCGCAAAGGGGGGGCATTGCGGGAAAAAAACCTCCACACTGCCTCCCTGGCACCCGTGCACGTCCAGGGAGCCGATGAACGCAGGCGTTGCTTGCCCCCCCCCCCACCGTGGCCTCCCGCCTCACAATGCGCTTGCGGAAGTATCTCCGGCCTCGCCCCCTCTCCTTTTCCCCCGGGGACTCGAGTCCCCCCGCTCGGTCGAGGAGTCTCTCTGCTCGAGTCACAGAGGCCTTCCCCCCTCACCGCCTTGCTGTCCTCCAAATCGAGCACCCCCGTCCATCTCCCTCACGTTGGGTCTCGCCGAGGAAGCGCCAGAGATCTTCCGGGGAGACCCAGGGGACTCCGAGGGGTCAAGGAGGGCGGACCCCTGCCTGGCTGCGCTCGCTCCCCACGCTGAAGCAGCCGTCCCGATCCCAGCCGACTTCCCCGGGCCCAGCGGCTGGGCCGGCGCGTCGCCCGGCGGCGGCCTGGGACGGCTCCTGCTCAGGCTCCTGCTGCTCAGGCTCCTCCTGCTCAGGCTCCTGCTGCTCAGGCTCCTGCTCAGGCTCCTGCTGCTCAGGCTCCTGCTCAGGCTCCTGCTCAGGCTCCTGCTCAGGCTCCTGCTCAGGCTCCTGCTCAGGCTCCTGCTCAGGCTCCTGCTCAGGCTCCTGCTCAGGCTCCTGCTCAGGCTCCTGCTCAGGCTCCTCCTGCTCAGGCTCCTGCTCAGGCTCCTGCTCAGGCTCCTGCTCCGGCTCCTGCTCAGGCTCCTGCTCAGGCTCCTGCTCAGGCTCCTGCTCAGGCTCCTGCTCAGGCTCCTGCTCAGGCTCCTGCTCAGGCTCCTGCTCAGGCTCCTGCTCAGGCTCCTGCTCAGGCTCCTGCTCAGGGCTCCTGCTCAGGCTCCTGCTCAGGCTCCTGCTCAGGCTCCTGCTCAGGCTCCTGCTCAGGCTCCTGCTCAGGCTCCTGCTCAGGCTCCTGCTCAGGCTCCTGCTCAGGCTCCTGCTCAGGCTCCTGCTCAGGCTCCTGCTCAGGCTTCCTGCTCAGGCTCCTGCTCAGGCTCCTGCTCAGGCTCCTGCTCAGGCTCCTGCTCAGGCTCCTGCTCAGGCTCCTGCTCAGGCTCCTGCTCAGGCTCCTGCTCAGGCTCCTGCTCAGGCTCCTGCTCAGGCTCCTGCTCAGGCTCCTGCTCAGGCTCCTGCTCAGGCTCCTGCTCAGGCTCCTGCTCAGGCTCCTGCTCAGGCTCCTGCTCAGGCTCCCTGCTCAGGCTCCTGCTCAGGCTCCTGCTCAGGCTCCTGCTCAGGCTCCTGCTCAGGCTCCTGCCTCAGGCTCCTGCTCAGGCTCCTGCTCAGGCTCTGCTCAGGCTCCTGCTCAGGCTCCTGCTCAGGCTCCTGCTCAGGCTCCTGCTCAGGCTCCTGCTCAGGCTCCTGCTCAGGCTCCTGCTCAGGCTCCTGCTCAGGCTCCTGCTCAGGCTCCTGCTCAGGCTCCTGCTCAGGCTCCTGCTCAGGCTCCTGCTCAGGCTCCTGCTCAGGCTCCTGCTCAGGCTCCTGCTCAGGCTCCTGCTCAGGCTCCTGCTCAGGCTCCTGCTCAGGCTCCTGCTCAGGCTCCTGCTCAGGCTCCTGCTCAGGCTCCTGCTCAGGCTCCTGCTCAGGCTCCTGCTCAGGCTCCTGCTCAGGCTCCTGCTCAGGCTCCTGCTCAGGCTCCTCTGCTCAGGCTCCTGCTCAGGCTCCTGCTCAGGCTCCTGCTCAGGCTCCTGCTCAGGCTCCTGCCAGGCTCCTCCTGCTCAGGCTCCTGCTCAGGCTCCTGCTCAGGCTCCTGCTCAGGCTCCTGCTCAGGCTCTTCGGGCTGATGGCCCCCGGGGCGTCTCTGCCGCCGGCGTTGGGTCAGCCTGCGGGGGGACGGGGACCTTCCTCCTCGAATCCCGTCCATTTCACTCGTCCCCGCCCTTGGCGGGTGTCTCTCCGCCGACTCCTTCCCCTTGTGTCGAGGGCTTCCTGTGCAGCCGGCGGGGAGCGAGAGTCTCCGTGGCCACGGCAGTCGCGGCGACGTCGGCTCCGTCGTCCACGGTCTCCCGCCGTGGACGCCCCCCTTCCCCCCCGGACGGACGCTGCTGCTGCTGCTGCTGCTGCTGCTGCTGCTGCTTCTCCTCCTTCCTCTTGGCGGGTTCCTCCCTCGCCGCCCACGCGTCACTCGGCGTGGCGTCCGGCTGAAGGCGAACGCCGCGTCTTCGGCGTCCGGCAGCTGTTCCGCTTCCTCTCCTGGTGTGGTGTGGGGGGGTGTGGGGGGGGGGGGGGTTTCACCGTTGTCTTCCAGTTCGAGGTCCGGGAGGGGGTTTTCCTCCGCTGAAAATGTGACCCCCTGAGATCCGTGGACCTTCTGCATTTCTCCCTCCCGAGATTCGTCGCTTGAGGCGGCGAAGCTTGGGGCCACGACCTTCGGGTGTGGGGGGAGGCTGCGTGGCCTGCCGGGTCCGGTGTGGTCTGCTGGGGGGGGGGGGGGGGGGGGGGGGCTCTCGCTGCTTTGCCGAAGGAGCCCTCGCCCCTCGAGAGCCGAGACGCGCCTTCAGGGCACCGCCTCCGCGGCCCGGTGACAGGGCGCCCCGTGGCCCCAGCTCGGCCAGCGTGGCCCCAACGCGGCCTCGCCGGGCACGCGGGAACGGCACACGCAGCTCGAGACGAATGTTCTCGCGGCCGCCGCCGCCGAAGCGACGGGTTCCAGCCGCCGGCGGTCGGCAGGCCGCATCGGCCTCCTTCATCCGTCGTCGGGAAGAAGCCGGCGCTCATCCCGCTGGCCTTAGGGGGCGTGGGGAACGATGGCGGCCGTGGGGGGCGCTTGTGGGGGGTGGGGGGGGGGGGGGTCGGGGTCGGTCGGCCTCGGGGCAGAGGCCCTAGCGGGAGGGGGGGGAGGGGCCTCGTGACTCAAGGCAGATTGGATTGGCGGCCGCGACCTTTGCCTCGGTGGCCATTCTGTTTCCTCGTGAGCTTTAAATTCTTCCCGACCGCGGTGTTGCGCTTCTACACAGAGCTCCCCCCCCACCCCCTAGAGGGGATGTGAATCCTGCCGGCGAGTAAAATCTTGAGAGGAAGAAGTTAACTGGAAGTGGGTGGGTGCCAGGTGTATAAAGTTAACACGGGGAGCTCAAATGAAGCGCGTCCACTCTCCACTCTCGCGATCACTCTCACACACTCACACACTCACACACTTACACACTCACACACTTACACACTCACACACTCACACACTCACTCACACACTCTCACACTCTCACACACTCACACACTCACACACTCACACTCTCACACACTCACACACTTACACACTCACACTCTCACACTCTCACACACTCACACACTCACTCACACACTCACACTCTCACACTCTCACACTCTCACACACTCACACACTCACACACTCACACTCTCACTCACTCACACTCTCACACTCTCACACACACACACACTCACACTTTTACACTCTCACACACTCACACACTTACACACTCACTCACACTCTCTCACATTCTTTCACACACTCACACACTCACTCTCTCACTCTCTCTCTCTCTCCCACTCTCTCACTCTCTCTCACTCTCTCCCAGACTCTCTCACTCTCTCACTCTCACTCTCCGACTCTCCCAGACACTCTCCCAGACTCTCTCCCAGACTCTCTCTACCCTGGTGAGTTGCTCCAGCAGCCTCTGGTTC
>NW_022638196.1:172500-204818 GCF_010993605.1 Petromyzon marinus
CCAACCCACCACCCCACCAACCCACCACCCCACCCACCCATCGTGAACCCACCCACCAACCCACCAACCCACCCACCTCCACGCTGTCCCTCATCTCCGACTGCAGCCGCTCGTTCTGCTGCTCCAGCTCAGCGTTGGCCTCCAGCAGCGCCTTGCCCAGCTCGGCCGCTAGCACCAACTCACGCTGCTTGCGCTGTAGCAGCAGCAGCGTATCCTCCTCCTCCTCCTCATCCTGCTCATCCTGCTCATCCACCTCCTCATCTTCATCCTCCACCTCGCCATCGTCGTCCATCACCACCACCTCCACCTTCTCCACAAGCTCCTCCACAGTCGTCCCCTCCTCGTCAACACCGTCACCGTAGCCACCGCCGTCACCACCGCCACCACCACCACCGTCATCACAATCACCACCACCGTCACCGTAGCCACCGCCGTCACCACCGCCACCGTCGTCACCACCATCGTCACCACCACCACCATCATCACAATCACCACCGTCACCACCACCACCACCACCACCGTCATCACAATCACCACCGTCACCACCACCACCACCACCGTGACCACCACCATCACCACAATCACCACCACCATCACCGTAGCCACTGCCACCACCATCACCACCGTCACCACCACCACCACCATCACCACCACCGTCACCGTCATCACAATCACCACCACCACAACCGTCACCACCATTACCACCACCACCGTCATCACAATCAACATCACCGTCATCACAATCAACACCACCGTCATCACCACCGTCACCACCACCGCAACAACCACCATCACCACCACCACCACCACCGTCACCACCACCGTCACCACCACCACCACCACCATCGTCACCACCACCACCACCGTCACCACCACCACCACCGTCACCACCAACGTCACCACCACCGTCACCACCACCATCACCACCACCACCATCGTCACCACCATCACCACCACCGTCACCACCATCACCACCGTCACCACCACCACCGTCGCCACCACCACCGTCACCACCATCACAACCACCACCGTCACCACCACCGTCACCACCACCACCACCACCACCGTCACCACCACCACCGTCACCACCGTCACCACCACCACCGTCACCACCACCGTCACCACCGTCACCACCACCACCACCACCGTCACCACCACCATCACCACCACCATCACCACCACCACCACCGTCACCGTCACCACCGTCACCACCATCACCACCACCACCACCACCACCACCGTCACCGTCACCACCACCACCACCGTCACCACCACCGTCACCACCACCACCGTCACCGTCACCACCACCACCACCACCGTCACCGTCACCACCGTCATCACCACCACCACCATCATCACCACCACCACCACCACTATCACCACCGTCACCACCACCACCACCGTCACCACCACCACCACCATCACCACCACCACCATCACCACCACCACTACGTGGTCTCCCCAGTCCCCAGGTATCGTCGTCTTCCGCTCCGGGGGGGTCGCCCCCCTTTCCGGGGGCCCCCCTTCCCTCCATCATCGCTCCTAGAACATCAACAACAACAATCAACAACCATAGTCATCAACAACATCAACAACAACAATCAACAACCATAGTCATCAACAACATCAACAACCACCACAACAATAAACAACCATAGTCATCAACAACATCAACAACAACAATCATCAACAACCATAGTCAACAACAACCATAACCAACAATCAGCCTCATGTTGTATCTGTACCAGATGGAGATTCCTCCGGTACTGCCATGAAAAGTTTCACGAACTACGTGGTGGTCTAGGATGACGTTAAATTATGTGGGAGCCAGAGGACATCCCTGTCGCACCCCAAGGTGTACAGGGAATGGCTCTGACTCCCGGCCACGTAGTTTTACCCGGGCCCACTCACCATCATGAAGGTCCTTAATGATCGTGAGCAGAGGGTCGGGGACTCCGAAAGCACGAAGAACAACCCAGAGCCCAGGGCCTACTGATGGTATCATAGGCCTTGACCAGGTCAATAAAGCAGAGATGTAGGTCTTGCTGGAATTCCCTACACTTCTGCTGTAGCAGACGGACAGAAAATATGGCATCCGTGCAGGACCGCCCTTTCCCGAAACCGCATTGGGGCTCCGCAAGCCTCTCCTCAGCGTGCCTGGCAAGGCGATGTTGAATAATCCTTGCCAGGACCTTTCCCGGCCTCACACTGAGGAGTGAGATGCCCCTGCAGTTGTTACAGTCCGTGCGGTCCGCCTTCTTAAAGAGGGGGACCACCAGGGCATCCTTCCAATCCTGCGGAACCCGTCCAGTGGTCCAGACTGTTGTTATGATGTCATGTAGGGCAGTCTGTGCACAAACGCCACCCTCCCTCAGCACCTCGCTCGGGAGATCATCTCTGCCCGCTGCCTTTCCTGTCCTCAGACTCCGGATCGCCTTCAGTACTTCCTCAGCAGATGGCACCTCAGCCAGACACTCAGAAGGGGGTGGGCTACTTCTGTCACGACATATGACGTCACTACTGTGTTGGGTCTGTTCGCATGACGTCACTGCTATGTCATGGTCGGTACGAATGACGTCACCGCCGGGTCGGGCAGCGTGGAGGCTGTTGACGAGTGCCACGGGGGGGGGGGGGGGGGTCGTGTCAGGCCGTGGCACTCTGAGTGAACCCCACCGAACACGTGAACCGGATCAAGGTGGGGGCCAGGGGCCCCAGGGGGGGGCCTTGGGGGTCACGTGGTCAGGGAGCAGAGCCTTCTCGAGGGTTCGAGAAGGTGGGCGTGGCCTGGGGGCGTGGGCTGGGTGTGGCCTGGGGCGTGGCTTGGGGCGTGGCCTGGGGCGTGGCCTGGGCTTGGGCGTGACCTGGGCGTGGCCTGGGGCATGGCCTGGGGCGTGGCTTGGGCGTGGCTTGGGCGTGGCCTGGGCGTGGC
The DNA here is from genome assembly GCF_010993605.1 of Petromyzon marinus. Classification (NCBI taxonomy): domain Eukaryota; kingdom Metazoa; phylum Chordata; class Hyperoartia; order Petromyzontiformes; family Petromyzontidae; genus Petromyzon; species Petromyzon marinus. Next base: position 175,430 of record NW_022638196.1, read on the forward strand.
CGAGGCCTGGGCGTGGCTTGGGCGTGGCTCGGGCGTGGCCTGGGCGTGGCCTGGGGCGTGGTCTGGGGCGTGGCCTGGGTTTGGGCGTGGCCTGGGGCCATGCCGAGAGGCATGTAGGCGGTCTCCGCTGTTCGTGTCCGTGACGAAGACGCCTCGCGGACACTGAAGACGGAAGCCTCGAGTCGTCGCGGAGCGAGCAGAGAGCCCTCCTGGCTTGGCCACGTTGAGTCGTAACCCCGAGTGTTCGAGTGTTAGCACGATTAGGACAACGGTCACCACCAGTGTGTGTGTGTGTGTTACAGTTGTGTTGCATTTCGATTTAAAGCTTTCGTGACTGCAAGGATTCATCTTCTTTGGTTCTATTTCGATTTAAAGCTTTCGTGACTGCAATGATTCATCTTCTTTGGTTCTATTTCGATTTAAAGCTTTCGTGACTGCAATGATTCATCTTCTTTGGTTCTTTCGGTAAAGTCACGTAGAATGATAATATTATCATTCTACGTGACTTTACCGAAATGGTTCTTTCGGTAAAGTCACGTAGAATGATAATATTATCATTCTACGTGACTTTACCGAAAGAACCAAAGAAGATGAATTCTTTGGTTCTTTCGGTAAAGTCACCACGTAGAATGAGAATAAAATAATAAATTGATCAAATAAAATAACACAATAATACGTTTCGGCCACAACACAAGCGGCCTTCATCAGGGTGAAGGGACGAGACTGTCTGGTCAGTCTGGACAGTCTCGTCCCTTCACCCTGATGAAGGCCGCTTGTGTTGTGGCCGAAACGTCGTGAGAATATTATTATTGTGTTATTTTATTTTATCAATTTATTATTTTGTTCTCATTCTACGTGGTGACTTTACCGAAAGAACCAAAGAAGTTGTCTTGCAGTTGTGACTAAGTAAAGAGTCAGTTTAACATGTAGGCTTTGGCGACCAATATTATTCATAATAAAGGTTTTTGGGTTAGATCGCGTTTATTTATAAATGTGTCGTAACCCTCCACCACCCGACACGGCCAATCAGCAAAAAAAGTGTCACGTTGACAAAATACAAATAGTTCACTACTTTAGCCCACCGGTGTGTTGAAGAGTGAATCCACATTTACAGTTTGAGTACGACGTTTCGTTGGTAAATACTTCCAGCATCATCGGGCAATTCGCCAGAATGGTAAAGCCCTCGCTTGCTCCCGGTTTTATATAGAGCAGCAGGGTGACGTCATCACTTAACTCATATCAGGTGCAGTGATTAGAGGCGGAGGGGGGGGGGGTATTGTAATTATATAATCGATTAGTAATCAGTCATTGGTTATGATTAGTAATGAGTTGTAGATTAGTAATTCTTTAAATCAAAATGTAAAGTGTCGAACCGTTACATTTCTGCCAGAATCTTCGGCACCGCAGCCTGGGCAGGGTCGTCCGCGCCTTGCCCCACGGCGTTGTCAGGGCAAACGCGTTTCTGGGGGGCCGTGGATGGGATCACCGTTTTTGTTCCCGCTGACGACGGTGATAGGCGAGGTGCTGCAAGTTACCTTCTGGTGGAACTTAAAGAGCGGTTTGTGATCCCCGGGCCGCCACTGAGGCAGACCCCATCTGCTCAGAAACCCGCGACCACCGCCCGTCCTTGCAGCGCCTCACGGCCCTCCGAACCTCCGAGCGAAGGCAGCGGCAAGCCTCCTCATTCTCTGACGTGGGAGGCTGTAGACGATGAGAGTGGGAGCCTGTCGCTTTTTCTCAGGCAGCTTGAACACCTCCTCTGTAAGCCAGGGTCTCTGGGGAGGTCTGAACCGCGTACCCAAAGCAGCCATTGCAGCTGCATGAGTCACAGTCCTAAACCTCGCCCATTTACCCTCGACATCAGGAGGAGTCGGGGACGATGACAACCCCAGCCGCAAGCGATGGTGAAATTCTCGCTTGCAACTTTCATCAGCTAGCCGAGACCAGGCCACTTTAGGTTGGAATGGGGTCCTGGGTGTACACCCACCACTGGAGCGGAAGAATGGGCGGCGCATCTTACAGATGACAAGTCGATGGTCAGAGGGCAGATCAGCTCCACGGTAGGTCCTGGTGTCAAGGACATGGGCTCGCATCCGCTGTTCCGTCACTGCGTAGTCCAGCAGATGTTCTTGCTTGGACCCGGCATGCATCCGTGATGTTGTGTGGATGCGCCGATGCCGGAACAACATGTTGGTGATTACAAGCCCATGGGCTGCACAGAAGTATAGCAGCCTCCTACCGTTGTTATTGAGCTGATCTGGCACATATATTCAAATTACTCCAGACAAGATGCTAGCATAATGACCAACTCGGGCATTGAAGTCACCCAACAAGATTACTCTATCCCGAGGGGCCACTTTAGCCAGCACCTGTGACAGGAGGTCACAGAAGGCATCCGACTCATCGGCCTTGCCTGCATCCCTCCACGGATGTTCGTCTTCGGTGGGGGCATAAGTAACCACGAACACCATCTCCTCGCCTCTGGTTGATGGGAAGGCGAGCCCAAAGTAGCCTGGGGCTGACAGCTTCCCAAACCTCACCGCCATGCTCCGACGCCCCCTTCATTATTATGTTCAGAAGAAGAGCCACACCCTGATGCTTGGCAGTCTCCTGCCCCGAGTAGAGGACTGTCCACCCCTCATGGTGGCAGGAGCCAGAGCCGGTCCACACCGGACCTCCTGAATGCCGCAGAGGATCCAGGCGGTACCGGTCCAGCTCCCGACGGAGGAGTGGGCAGCCTCTCCTCCGCAATGAGAATCCTGAACATTCGACGTGGCTGATCGCAGTGGGTCTCCTGTGGAACCCTGAGAGGTGGGAAGGGGGGGTTCTCAGTCTGGCTCTGCCGGATGGAGTTAGGCCAGAAGGCGTCACGAACGCAATTCCCTCCGTGGGGGGGGTCTCCGGCACGAGTTCACGTCGGCGATTCCGCCGTGGTGATTGGTCGAAGCAGTGCCGGGGGTTACCCCAGCCCCCTCGCCCGCACACTACATACACCCCCCCCCCCCCACTCACACACAAAGACAAAGATCTGCCCCGTATAGCCTGTAACAGACTGTTGGGGCAAGTGCTGTTGGCGAGCAGCACCTGTGAAGGCCGGTAACGGTACAAGAGGGGGTGGGTGGCCAGCACCACGCCCGACCGCCTTTGTCTCCCTAGTGGCGATGTTTACACACCGCACCAGGTACTCATTTGAGGCTGAGTCTACCTAGGGGAGGCCCGGGACCGGTTCAAATAATCGTCACGGGTGTGGGCAATGAGTGGGTCCGTAGCGGAGCGCGCTAACCACCGCACTATCGCTCGCCCTTGCACGAAGCTCACTGCACATACACCCACACCACCACACACACACACAGTCTGTACCACTTACACACAGTGTGTACTACCTAGTATCAACACACACACAGTCTGTACCACTTACACACAGTGTGTACTACCTAGTATCAACACACACACACACAGTCTGTACCACTTACACACAGTGTGTACTACCTAGTATCAACACACACACAGTCTGTACCACTTACACACAGTGTGTACTACCTAGTATCAACACACACACAGTCTGTACCACTTACACACAGTGTGTACTACCTAGTATCAACACACACACACACAGTCTGTACCACTTACACACAGTGTGTACTACCTAGTATCAACACACACACACAGTCTGTACCACTTACCCAGTGTGTACTACCTAGTATCGAACACACACACACACACACAGTCTGTACCACTTACACACAGTGTGTACTACCTAGTATCAACACACACACACAGTCTGTACCACTTACCCAGTGTGTACTACACACACACAGTCTGTACCACTTACACACAGTGTGTACTACCTAGTATCAACACACACACACAGTCTGTACCAGTTACACACAGTGTGTACTACCTAGTATCAACACACACACAGTCTGTACCACTTACACACAGTGTGTACTACCTAGTATCAACACACACACACAGTCTGTACCAGTTACACACAGTGTGTACTACCTAGTATCAACACACACACAGTCTGTACCACTTACACACAGTGTGTACTACCTAGTATCAACACACACACACAGTCTGTACCAGTTACACACAGTGTGTACTACCTAGTATCAACACACACACACAGTCTATACCACTTACACACAGTGCGAACTACCTAGTATCAACACACACACACAGTCTGTACCACTTACCCAGTGTGTACTACCTAGTATCGAACACACACACACACACAGTCTGTACCACTTACACACAGTGTGTACTACCTAGTATCAACACACACACAGTCTGTACCAGTTACACACAGTGTGTACTACCTAGTATCAACACACACACAGTCTGTACCACTTACACACAGTGTGTACTACCTAGTATCAACACACACACACAGTCTGTACCAGTTACACACAGTGTGTACTACCTAGTATCAACACACACAGTCTGTACCACTTACACACAGTGTGTACTACCTAGTATCAACACACACACAGTCTGTACCACTTACACACAGTGTGTACTACCTAGTATCAACACACACACACAGTCTGTACCACTTACACACACTGTGTAGTACCTAGTATCAACACACACACAGTCTGTACCACTTACACACAGTGTGTACTACCTAGTATCAACACACACACAGTCTTTACCACTTACACACAGTGTGTACTACCTAGTATCAATACACACACACGCAGTCTGTACCACATACACACTGTGTACTACCGAGTATCAACACACACACAGTCTGTACCACTTACACACAGTGTGTACTACCTAGTATCAACACACACAGTCTGTACCACTTACAGACTGTGTACTACCTAGTATCAACACACACACACACACAGTCTGTACCACTTACACACAGTGTGTATTACTTAGTATCAACACACACACAGTCTGTACCACTTACACACAGTGTGTACTACCTAGTATCAACACACACACAGTCTGTACCACTTACACACAGTGTGTACTACCTAGTATCAACACACACACAGTGTGTACCACTTACACACAATGTGTACTACCTAGTATCAACACACACACACACAGTCTGTACTACTTACACAGTGTGTACTACCTAGTATAAACACACACAGTCTGTACCACTTACAGACTGTGTACTACCTAGTATCAACGCACACACACACAGTCTGTACCACTTACACACAGTGTGTACTACCTAGTATCAACACACACACACAGTCTGTACCACGTACACACAGTGTGTACTACCTAGTATCAACACACACAGTCTGTACCACTTACACACAGACTGTGTACTACCTAGTATCAACACACACACAGTGTGTACCACTTACACACAATGTGTACTACCTAGTATCAACACACACACACACAGTCTGTACAACTTACACATAGTGTGTACTACCTAGTATCAACACACACACAGTCTGTACCACTTACCCAGTGTGTACTACCTAGTATCAACACACACACAGTCTGTACCACTTACACATAGCGTGTACTACCTAGTATCAACACACACACAGTCTGTACCACTTACACACAGTGTGTACTACCTAGTATCAACACACACAGTCTGTACCATTTACACACAGTGTGTACAACCTAATATCAACACACACACACACACAGTCTGTACCACTTACACATAGTGTGTACTACCTAGTATCAACACACACACAGTCTGTACCACTTACACATAGTGTGTACTACCTAGTATCAACACACACACAGTCTGTACCACTTACACACAGTGTGTACTACCTAGTATCAACACACACACACAGTCTGTACCACTTACACACAGTGTGTACTACCTAGTATCAACACCCACAGTCTATACAACTTACACACAGTGCGTACTACCTTGTATCAACACACACACACAGTCTGTACTACTTACACACAGTGTATACTACCTAGTATCACACACACACAGTGTGTACCACTTACACACAGTGTGTACTACCTAGTATCAACACACACACACACACACAGTCTGTACTACTTACACACAGTGTGTACTACCTAGTATCACACACACACAGTCTGTACCACTTACACACAGTGTGTACTACCTAGTATCAACACACACACGCAGTATGTACCACATACACACTGTGTACTACCGAGTATTAACACACACACACACAGTCTGTACCACTTACACACAGTGTGTACTACCTAGTATCAACACACACAGTCTGTACCACTTACAGACTGTGCACTACCGAGTATCAACACACACACACACAGTCTGTACCACTTACACACAGTGTGTACTACCTAGTATCAACACACACACAGTCTGTACCACGTACACACAGTGTGTACTACCTAGTATCAACACACACAGTCTGTACCACTTACAGACTGTGTACTACCTAGTATCAACACACACACAGTCTGTACCACATACACACAGTGTGTACTACCTAGTATCAACACACACAGTCTGTACCACTTACAGACTGTGCACTACCTAGTATCAACACACACACACACACACAGTCTGTACCACTTACACACAATGTGTACTACCTAGTATCAACACACACACACAGTCTGTACCACTTACACACAGTGTGTACTACCTAGTATCAACACACACACAGTCTGTACCACTTACACATAGTGTGTACTACCTAATATCAACACACGCACAGTCTGTACCACTTACACACAGTGTGTACTACCTAGTATCAACACACACACATACAGTCTATACCACTTACACACAGTTTGTACTACCTAGTATCAACACACACACACAGTCTGTACAACTTACAAATAGTGTGTACTACCTAGTATCAACACACACACAGTCTGTACCACTTACTCACAGTGTGTACTACCTAGTATCAACACACACACAGTCTGCACTACTTACACAGTGTGTATTACTTAGTATCAACACACACACAGTCTGTACCACTTACACACAGTGTGTACTACCTAGTATCAACACACACACAGTCTGTACCACTTACACACAGTGTGTACTACCTAGTATCAACACACACACACGGCATGTACCACTTACACACAGTGTGTACTACCTAGTATCAACACACACACAGTCTGTACCACTTACACATAGTGTGTACTACCTAGTATCAACACACACACAGTCTGTACCACTTACACACAGTGTGTACTACCTAGTATCAACACACACACACAGTCTGTACCACTTACACACAGTTGGTACTACCTAGTATCAACACACACAGTCTGTACCACTTACACACAGTGCGTACTACCTTGTATCAACACACACACACACAGTCTGTACCACTTACACACAGTGTGTACTACCTAGTATCAACACACACACAGTCTGTACCACTTACACACAATGTGTAGTACCTAGTATCAACACACAGTCTGTACCACTTACACAGTGTGTACTACCTAGTATCACACACACACAGTCTTTACCACTTACACACAGTGTGTACTACCTAGTATCAACACACACACAGTCTGTACCACTTACACAGTGTGTACTACCTAGTATCAACACACACAGTCTGTACCACTTACCCAGTGTGTACTACCTAGTATCAACAAACACACACACAGTCTGTACCACTTACACACAGTGTGTACTACCTAGTATCAACACACACAGTCTGTACCACTTACACACAGTGTGTACTACCTAGTATCAACACACACACAGTCTGTACCACTTACACACAGTGTGTACTACCTAGTATCAACACACCCAGTCTGTACCACTTACACACAGTGTGTACTACCTAGTATCAACACACACACACGGCATGTACCACTTACACATAGTGTGTACTACCTAGTATCAACACACACACACACACAGTCTGTACCACTTACACACAGTGTGTACTACCTAGTATCAACACACCCAGTCTGTACTACTTACACACAGTGTGTACTACCTAGTATCAACACACACACAGTCTGTACCACTTACACAGTGTGTACTACCGAGTATCAACACACACACAGTCTGTACCACTTACACACAAAGTGTAGTACCTAGTATCAACACACAGTCTGTACCACTTACACAGTGTGTACTACCTAGTATCACACACACACAGTCTTTACCACTTACACACAGTGTGTACTACCTAGTATCAACACACACACACACAGTCTGTACCACTTACACACAGTTTGTACTACCTAGTATCAACACACACACACAGTCTGTACCACTTACACACAGTGTGTACTACCTAGTATCAACACACACACAGTCTGTACCACTTACCCAGTGTGTACTACCTAGTATCAACACACACACAGTCTGTACCACTTACACAGTGTGTACTACCTAGTATCAACACACACAGTCTGTACCACTTACCCAGTGTGTACTACCTAGTATCAACAAACACACACACAGTCTGTACCACTTACACACAGTGTGTACTACCTAGTATCAACAAACACACACACAGTCTGTACCACTTACACACAGTGTGTACTACCTAGTATCAACACACACACAGTCTGTACCACTTACACACAGTGTGTACTACCTAGTATCAACACACCCAGTCTGTACCACTTACACATAGTGTGTACTACCTAGTATCAACACAAACACACGGCGTGTACCACTTACACATAGTGTGTACTACCTAGTATCAACACACACACACACACAGTCTGTACCACTTACATATAGTGTGTACTACCTAGTATCAACACACACACAGTCTGTACCACTTACCCAGTGTGTACTACCTAGTATCAACACACACACAGTCTGTACCACTTACACACAGTGTGTACTACCTATTATCACACACACACAGTCTGTACCACTTACACACAGTGTGTACTACCTAGTATCAACACACACACAGTCTGTACCACTTACACACAGTGTGTACTACCTAGTATCAACACACCCAGTCTGTACCACTTACACATAGTGTGTACTACCTAGTATCAACAAACACACACGGCGTGTACCACTTACACATAGTGTGTACTACCTAGTATCAACACACACACACACACACAGTCTGTACCACTTACATATAGTGTGTACTACCTAGTATCAACACACACACAGTCTGTACCACTTACCCAGTGTGTACTACCTAGTATCAACACACACACAGTCTGTACCACTTACACACAGTGTGTACTACCTATTATCACACACACACAGTCTGTACCACTTACACACAGTGTGTACTACCAAGTATCAACACACACACACAGTCTGTACCACTTACACACAGTGTGTACTACCTAGTATCAACACACACACACACAGTCTGTACCACTTACACACAGTGTGTACTACCAAGTATCAACACACACACACAGTCTGTACCACTTACACACAGTGTGTACTACCTAGTATCAACACACACACAGTCTGTACCACTTCCACACAGTGTGTACTACCTAGTATCAACACACCCAGTCTGTACCACTTACAGACAGTGTGTACTACCTAGTATCAACACACCCAGTCTGTACCACTTACAGACAGTGTGTACTACCTAGTATCAACACACACACACGGCATGTACCACTTACACATAGTGTGTACTACCTAGTATCAACACACACACACACAGTCTGTACCACTTACATATAGTGTGTACTACCTAGTATCAACACACACACAGTCTGTACCACTTACCCAGTGTGTACTACCTAGTATCAACACACACACAGTCTGTACCACTTACACACAGTGTGTACTACCTATTATCACACACACACAGTCTGTACCACTTACACACAGTGTGTACTACCAAGTATCAACACACACACACAGTCTGTACCACTTACACACAGTGTGTACTACCTAGTATCAACACACACACACACACAGTCTGTACCACTTACACACAGTGTGTACTACCAAGTATAAACACACACACACAGTCTGTACCACTTACACACAGTGTGTACTACCTAGTATCAACACACACACACAGTCTGTACCACTTACACACAGTGTGTACTACCTAGTATCAACACACACACACACAGTCTGTACCACTTACACACAGTGTGTACTACCTAGTATCAACACACACACATTTTGTACCGATTACACACAGTGTGTACTACCAAGTATCAACACACACACACACAGTCTGTATCACTTACACACAGTGTGTACTACCTAGTATCAACACACACACAGTCTGTACCACTTACACACAGTGTGTACTACCTATTATCAACACACACACAGTCTGTACCACTTACACACAGTGTGTACTACCTAGTATCAACACACACACACACAGTCTGTACCACTTACACACAGTGTGTACTACCTAGTATCAACACACACACAGTCTGTACCACTTACACACAGTGTGTACTACCTAGTATCAACACACACACAGTCTGTACCACTTACACACAGTGTGTACTACCTAGTATCAACACACACACACACAGTCTGTACCACTTACACACAGTGTGTACTACCTAGTATCAACACACACACACAGTCTGTACCACTTACCCAGTGTGTACTACCTAGTATCGAACACACACACACACACAGTCTGTACCACTTACACACAGTGTGTACTACCTAGTATCAACACACACACACAGTCTGTACCACTTACCCAGTGTGTACTACCTAGTATCGAACACACACACACACACAGTCTGTACCACTTACACACAGTGTGTACTACCTAGTATCAACACACACACACAGTCTGTACCAGTTACACACAGTGTGTACTACCTAGTATCAACACACACACACAGTCTATACCACTTACACACAGTGCGAACTACCTAGTATCAACACACACACACAGTCTGTACCACTTACCCAGTGTGTACTACCTAGTATCGAACACACACACACACACACAGTCTGTACCACTTACACACAGTGTGTACTACCTAGTATCAACACACACACAGTCTGTACCAGTTACACACAGTGTGTACTACCTAGTATCAACACACACACAGTCTGTACCACTTACACACAGTGTGTACTACCTAGTATCAACACACACACACAGTCTGTACCAGTTACACACAGTGTGTACTACCTAGTATCAACACACACAGTCTGTACCACTTACACACAGTGTGTACTACCTAGTATCAACACACACACAGTCTGTACCACTTACACACAGTGTGTACTACCTAGTATCAACACACACACACAGTCTGTACCACTTACACACACTGTGTAGTACCTAGTATCAACACACACACAGTCTGTACCACTTACACACAGTGTGTACTACCTAGTATCAACACACACACAGTCTGTACCACTTACACACAGTGTGTACTACCTAGTATCAATACACACACACGCAGTCTGTACCACATACACACTGTGTACTACCGAGTATCAACACACACACAGTCTGTACCACTTACACACAGTGTGTACTACCTAGTATCAGCACACACAGTCTGTACCACTTACAGACTGTGTACTACCTAGTATCAACACACACACACACACAGTCTGTACCACTTACACACAGTGTGTATTACTTAGTATCAACACACACACAGTCTGTACCACTTACACACAGTGTGTACTACCTAGTATCAACACACACACAGTCTGTACCACTTACACACAGTGTGTACTACCTAGTATCAACACACACACAGTGTGTACCACTTACACACAATGTGTACTACCTAGTATCAACACACACACACACAGTCTGTACTACTTACACAGTGTGTACTACCTAGTATAAACACACACAGTCTGTACCACTTACAGACTGTGTACTACCTAGTATCAACGCACACACACACAGTCTGTACCACTTACACACAGTGTGTACTACCTAGTATCAACACACACACACAGTCTGTACCACGTACACACAGTGTGTACTACCTAGTATCAACACACACAGTCTGTACCACTTACACACAGACTGTGTACTACCTAGTATCAACACACACACAGTGTGTACCACTTACACACAATGTGTACTACCTAGTATCAACACACACACACACAGTCTGTACAACTTACACATAGTGTGTACTACCTAGTATCAACACACACACAGTCTGTACCACTTACCCAGTGTGTACTACCTAGTATCAACACACACACAGTCTGTACCACTTACACATAGCGTGTACTACCTAGTATCAACACACACACAGTCTGTACCACTTACACACAGTGTGTACTACCTAGTATCAACACACACAGTCTGTACCATTTACACACAGTGTGTACAACCTAATATCAACACACACACACAGTCTGTACCACTTACACATAGTGTGTACTACCTAGTATCAACACACACACAGTCTGTACCACTTACACATAGTGTGTACTACCTAGTATCAACACACACACAGTCTGTACCACTTACACACAGTGTGTACTACCTAGTATCAACACACACACACAGTCTGTACCACTTACACACAGTGTGTACTACCTAGTATCAACACCCACAGTCTATACAACTTACACACAGTGCGTACTACCTTGTATCAACACACACACACAGTCTGTACTACTTACACACAGTGTATACTACCTAGTATCACACACACACACAGTGTGTACCACTTACACACAGTGTGTACTACCTAGTATCAACACACACACACACAGTCTGTACTACTTACACACAGTGTGTACTACCTAGTATCACACACACACAGTCTGTACCACTTACACACAGTGTGTACTACCTAGTATCAACACACACACGCAGTATGTACCACATACACACAGTGTGTACAACCTAATATCAACACACACACACAGTCTGTACCACTTACACATAGTGTGTACTACCTAGTATCAACACACACACAGTCTGTACCACTTACACATAGTGTGTACTACCTAGTATCAACACACACACAGTCTGTACCACTTACACACAGTGTGTACTACCTAGTATCAACACACACACACAGTCTGTACCACTTACACACAGTGTGTACTACCTAGTATCAACACCCACAGTCTATACAACTTACACACAGTGCGTACTACCTTGTATCAACACACACACACAGTCTGTACCAGTTACACACAGTGTGTACTACCTAGTATCAACACACACACAGTCTGTACCACTTACACACAGTGTGTACTACCTAGTATCAACACACACACACAGTCTGTACCAGTTACACACAGTGTGTACTACCTAGTATCAACACACACAGTCTGTACCACTTACACACAGTGTGTACTACCTAGTATCAACACACACACAGTCTGTACCACTTACACACAGTGTGTACTACCTAGTATCAACACACACACACAGTCTGTACCACTTACACACACTGTGTAGTACCTAGTATCAACACACACACAGTCTGTACCACTTACACACAGTGTGTACTACCTAGTATCAACACACACACAGTCTGTACCACTTACACACAGTGTGTACTACCTAGTATCAATACACACACACGCAGTCTGTACCACATACACACTGTGTACTACCGAGTATCAACACACACACAGTCTGTACCACTTACACACAGTGTGTACTACCTAGTATCAGCACACACAGTCTGTACCACTTACAGACTGTGTACTACCTAGTATCAACACACACACACACACAGTCTGTACCACTTACACACAGTGTGTATTACTTAGTATCAACACACACACAGTCTGTACCACTTACACACAGTGTGTACTACCTAGTATCAACACACACACAGTCTGTACCACTTACACACAGTGTGTACTACCTAGTATCAACACACACACAGTGTGTACCACTTACACACAATGTGTACTACCTAGTATCAACACACACACACACAGTCTGTACTACTTACACAGTGTGTACTACCTAGTATAAACACACACAGTCTGTACCACTTACAGACTGTGTACTACCTAGTATCAACGCACACACACACAGTCTGTACCACTTACACACAGTGTGTACTACCTAGTATCAACACACACACACAGTCTGTACCACGTACACACAGTGTGTACTACCTAGTATCAACACACACAGTCTGTACCACTTACACACAGACTGTGTACTACCTAGTATCAACACACACACAGTGTGTACCACTTACACACAATGTGTACTACCTAGTATCAACACACACACACAGTCTGTACAACTTACACATAGTGTGTACTACCTAGTATCAACACACACACAGTCTGTACCACTTACCCAGTGTGTACTACCTAGTATCAACACACACACAGTCTGTACCACTTACACATAGCGTGTACTACCTAGTATCAACACACACACAGTCTGTACCACTTACACACAGTGTGTACTACCTAGTATCAACACACACAGTCTGTACCATTTACACACAGTGTGTACAACCTAATATCAACACACACACACAGTCTGTACCACTTACACATAGTGTGTACTACCTAGTATCAACACACACACAGTCTGTACCACTTACACATAGTGTGTACTACCTAGTATCAACACACACACAGTCTGTACCACTTACACACAGTGTGTACTACCTAGTATCAACACACACACACAGTCTGTACCACTTACACACAGTGTGTACTACCTAGTATCAACACCCACAGTCTATACAACTTACACACAGTGCGTACTACCTTGTATCAACACACACACACAGTCTGTACTACTTACACACAGTGTATACTACCTAGTATCACACACACACACAGTGTGTACCACTTACACACAGTGTGTACTACCTAGTATCAACACACACACACACACAGTCTGTACTACTTACACACAGTGTGTACTACCTAGTATCACACACACACAGTCTGTACCACTTACACACAGTGTGTACTACCTAGTATCAACACACACACGCAGTATGTACCACATACACACTGTGTACTACCGAGTATTAACACACACACACACAGTCTGTACCACTTACACACAGTGTGTACTACCTAGTATCAACACACACAGTCTGTACCACTTACAGACTGTGCACTACCTAGTATCAACACACACACACACACACATTCTGTACCACTTACACACAGTGTGTACTACCTAGTATCAACACACACACAGTCTGTACCACGTACACACAGTGTGTACTACCTAGTATCAACACACACAGTCTGTACCACTTACAGACTGTGTACTACCTAGTATCAACACACACACACAGTCTGTACCACATACACACAGTGTGTACTACCTAGTATCAACACACACACAGTGTGTACCACTTACACACAATGTGTACTACCTAGTATCAACACACACACACAGTCTGTACCACTTACACACAGTTTGTACTACCTAGTATCAACACACACACACAGTCTGTACAACTTACAAATAGTGTGTACTACCTAGTATCAACACACACACAGTCTGTACCACTTACTCACAGTGTGTACTACCTAGTATCAACACACACACAGTCTGCACTACTTACACAGTGTGTATTACTTAGTATCAACACACACACAGTCTGTACCACTTACACACAGTGTGTACTACCTAGTATCAACACACACACAGTCTGTACCACTTACACACAGTGTGTACTACCTAGTATCAACACACACACACAGTCTGTACCACTTACACACAGTGTGTACTACCTAGTATCAACACACACACATTTTGTACCGATTACACACAGTGTGTACTACCAAGTATCAACACACACACAGTCTGTACCACTTACACACAGTGTGTACTACCTAGTATCAACACACACACATTTTGTACCGATTACACACAGTGTGTACTACCAAGTATCAACACACACACACAGTCTGTATCACTTACACACAGTGTGTACTACCTAGTATCAACACACACAGTCTGTACCACTTACACACAGTGTGTACTACCTATTATCAACACACACACAGCCTGTACCACTTACACACAGTGTGTACTACCTAGTATCAACACACACACACAGTCTGTATCACTTACATACAGTGTGTACTACCTAGTATCAACACACACACAGTCTGTACCACTTACACACAGTGTGTACTACCTAGTATCAACACACACACACGGCATGTACCACTTACACACAGTGTGTACTACCTAGTATCAACACACACACAGTCTGTACCACTTACACATAGTGTGTACTACCTAGTATCAACACACACACAGTCTGTACCACTTACACACAGTGTGTACTACCTAGTATCAACACACACACACAGTCTGTACCACTTACACACAGTTGGTACTACCTAGTATCAACACACACAGTCTGTACCACTTACACACAGTGCGTACTACCTTGTATCAACACACACACACACAGTCTGTACCACTTACACACAGTGTGTACTACCTAGTATCAACACACACACAGTCTGTACCACTTACACACAATGTGTAGTACCTAGTATCAACACACAGTCTGTACCACTTACACAGTGTGTACTACCTAGTATCACACACACAGTCTTTACCACTTACACACAGTGTGTACTACCTAGTATCAACACACACACAGTCTGTACCACTTACCCAGTGTGTACTACCTAGTATCAACACACACACAGTCTGTACCACTTACACAGTGTGTACTACCTAGTATCAACACACACAGTCTGTACCACTTACCCAGTGTGTACTACCTAGTATCAACAAACACACACACAGTCTGTACCACTTACACACAGTGTGTACTACCTAGTATCAACACACACAGTCTGTACCACTTACACACAGTGTGTACTACCTAGTATCAACACACACACAGTCTGTACCACTTACACACAGTGTGTACTACCTAGTATCAACACACCCAGTCTGTACCACTTACACACAGTGTGTACTACCTAGTATCAACACACACACACGGCATGTACCACTTACACATAGTGTGTACTACCTAGTATCAACACACACACACACACAGTCTGTACCACTTACACACAATGTGTACTACCTAGTATCAACACACCCAGTCTGTACTACTTACACACAGTGTGTACTACCTAGTATCAACACACACACAGTCTGTACCACTTACACAGTGTGTACTACCGAGTATCAACACACACACAGTCTGTACCACTTACACACAAAGTGTAGTACCTAGTATCAACACACAGTCTGTACCACTTACACAGTGTGTACTACCTAGTATCACACACACACAGTCTTTACCACTTACACACAGTGTGTACTACCTAGTATCAACACACACACACACAGTCTGTACCACTTACACACAGTGTGTACTACCTAGTATCAACACACACACACAGTCTGTACCACTTACACACAGTGTGTACTACCTAGTATCAACACACACACAGTCTGTACCACTTACCCAGTGTGTACTACCTAGTATCAACACACACACAGTCTGTACCACTTACACAGTGTGTACTACCTAGTATCAACACACACAGTCTGTACCACTTACCCAGTGTGTACTACCTAGTATCAACAAACACACACACAGTCTGTACCACTTACACACAGTGTGTACTACCTAGTATCAACACACACACAGTCTGTACCACTTACACACAGTGTGTACTACCTAGTATCAACACACACACAGTCTGTACCACTTACACACAGTGTGTACTACCTAGTATCAACACACCCAGTCTGTACCACTTACACATAGTGTGTACTACCTAGTATCAACACACACACACGGCGTGTACCACTTACACATAGTGTGTACTACCTAGTATCAACACACACACACACAGTCTGTACCACTTACATATAGTGTGTACTACCTAGTATCAACACACACACAGTCTGTACCACTTACCCAGTGTGTACTACCTAGTATCAACACACACACAGTCTGTACCACTTACACACAGTGTGTACTACCTATTATCACACACACACAGTCTGTACCACTTACACACAGTGTGTACTACCTAGTATCAACACACACACAGTCTGTACCACTTACACACAGTGTGTACTACCTAGTATCAACACACCCAGTCTGTACCACTTACACATAGTGTGTACTACCTAGTATCAACAAACACACACGGCGTGTACCACTTACACATAGTGTGTACTACCTAGTATCAACACACACACACACAGTCTGTACCACTTACATATAGTGTGTACTACCTAGTATCAACACACACACAGTCTGTACCACTTACCCAGTGTGTACTACCTAGTATCAACACACACACAGTCTGTACCACTTACACACAGTGTGTACTACCTATTATCACACACACACAGTCTGTACCACTTACACACAGTGTGTACTACCAAGTATCAACACACACACACAGTCTGTACCACTTACACACAGTGTGTACTACCTAGTATCAACACACACACACACAGTCTGTACCACTTACACACAGTGTGTACTACCTAGTATCAACACACACACAGTCTGTACCACTTCCACACAGTGTGTACTACCTAGTATCAACACACCCAGTCTGTACCACTTACAGACAGTGTGTACTACCTAGTATCAACACACCCAGTCTGTACCACTTACAGACAGTGTGTACTACCTAGTATCAACACACACACACGGCATGTACCACTTACACATAGTGTGTACTACCTAGTATCAACACACACACACACAGTCTGTACCACTTACATATAGTGTGTACTACCTAGTATCAACACACACACAGTCTGTACCACTTACCCAGTGTGTACTACCTAGTATCAACACACACACAGTCTGTACCACTTACACACAGTGTGTACTACCTATTATCACACACAGTCTGTACCACTTACACACAGTGTGTACTACCAAGTATCAACACAAACACACAGTCTGTACCACTTACACACAGTGTGTACTACCTAGTATCAACACACACACACACACACAGTCTGTACCACTTACACACAGTGTGTACTACCAAGTATAAACACACACACACAGTCTGTACCACTTACACACAGTGTGTACTACCTAGTATCAACACACACACACAGTCTGTACCACTTACACACAGTGTGTACTACCTAGTATCAACACACACACACAGTCTGTACCACTTACACACAGTGTGTACTACCTAGTATCAACACACACACATTTTGTACCGATTACACACAGTGTGTACTACCAAGTATCAACACACACACACACAGTCTGTATCACTTACACACAGTGTGTACTACCTAGTATCAACACACACACAGTCTGTACCACTTACACACAGTGTGTACTACCTATTATCAACACACACACAGTCTGTACCACTTACACACAGTGTGTACTACCTAGTATCAACACACACACACAGTCTGTATCACTTACATACAGTGTGTACTACCTAGTATCAACACACACACAGTCTGTACCACTTACACACAGTGCGCACTACCTAGTATCAACACACACACAGTCTGTACCACTTACACACAGTGTGTACTACCTAGTATCAACACACACAGTCTGTACCACTTACACACAGTGTGTACTACCTAGTATCAACACACACACACAGTCTGTACCACTTACACACAGTGTGTACTACCTAGTATCAACACACACAGTCTGTACCACTTAAACACAGTGTGTACTACCTTGTATCAACACACACACACACACAGTCTGTACCACTTACACACAGTGTGTACTACCTAGTATCAACACACACACAGTCTGTACCACTTACACATTGTGTACTACCTAGTATCAACACACACACAGTCTGTACCACTTACACACAATGTGTAGTACCTAGTATCAACACACAGTCTGTACCACTTACACAGTGTGTACTACCTAGTATCACACACACACAGTCTTTACCACTTACACACAGTGTGTACTACCTAGTATCAACACACACACACACAGTCTGTACCACTTACACACAGTGTGTACTACCTAGTATCAACAAACACACAGTCTGTACCACTTACCCAGTGTGTACTACCTAGTATCAACACACACACAGTCTGTACCACTTACACAGTGTGTACTACCTAGTATCAACACACACAGTCTGTACCACTTACCCAGTGTGTACTACCTAGTATCAACAAACACACACACAGTCTGTACCACTTACACACAGTGTGTACTACCTAGTATCAACACACACACAGTCTGTACCACTTACACACAGTGTGTACTACCTAGTATCAACACACACACAGTCTCTACCACTTACACACAGTGTGTACTACCTAGTATCAACACACCCAGTCTGTACCACTTACACAGTGTGTACTACCTAGTATCAACACACACACACGGCATGTACCACTTACACATAGTGTGTACTACCTAGTATCAACACACACACAGTCTGTACCACTTACACACAGTGTGTACTACCTAGTATCAACACACCCAGTCTGTACCACTTACACAGTGTGTACTACCTAGTATCAACACACACACAGTCTGTACCACTTACACACAATGTGTAGTACCTAGTATCAACACACAGTCTGTACCACTTACACAGTGTGTACTACCTAGTATCACACACACACAGTCTTTACCACTTACACACAGTGTGTACTACCTAGTATCAACACACACACACACACAGTCTGTACCACTTACACACAGTGTGTACTACCTAGTATCAACACACACACAGTCTGTACCACTTACCCAGTGTGTACTACCTAGTATCAACACACACACAGTCTGTACCACTTACACAGTGTGTACTACCTAGTATCAACACACACAGTCTGTACCACTTACCCAGTGTGTACTACCTAGTATCAACAAACACACACACAGTCTGTACCACTTACACACAGTGTGTACTACCTAGTATCAACACACACACAGTCTGTACCACTTACACAAAGTGTGTACTACCTAGTATCAACACACACACACACAGTCTGTACCACTTACACACAGTGTGTACTACCTAGTATCAACACACACACACACACAGTCTGTACCACTTACACATAGTGTGTACTACCTAGTATCAACACACACACAGTCTGTACCACTTACACACAGTGTGTACTACCTAGTATCAACACACACACAGTCTGTACCACTTACACACAGTGTGTACTACCTAGTATCAACACACACAGTCTGTACACTTACACACAGTGTGTACTACCTAGTATCAACACACACACACGGCATGTACCACTTACACATAGTGTGTACTACCTAGTATCAACACACACACAGTCTGTACCACTTACACATAGTGTGTACTACCTAGTATTAACACACACAGTCTGTACCACTTACACACAGTGTGTACTACCTAGTATCAACACACACAGTCTGTACCACTTACACACAGTGTGTACTACCTAGTATCAACACACACAGTCTGTACCACTTACACACAGTGTGTACTACCTAGTATCAACATACACACACAGTCTGTACCACTTACACAGTGTGTACTACCTAGTATCAACACACACACACAGTCTGTACCACTTAAACACAGTGTGTACTACCTAGTATCAACACACACACAGTTTTTACCACTTACACACTGTGTACTACCTAGTATCAACACACACAGACTGTACAACTTACACACAGTGTGTACTACCTAGTATTAACTCACACACAGTTTGTACCACTTACACACAGTGTGTACTACCTATTATCAAAACACACAGTCTGTACCACTTACACACAGTGTGTACTACCTAGTATCAACACACACACACAGTCTGTACCACTTACACACAGTGTGTACTACCTAGTATCAACACACACACAGTCTGTACCACTTACACACAGTGTGTACTACCTAGTATCAACACACACACAGTCTGTACCACGTACACACAGTGTGTACTACCTAGTATCAACACACACACAGTCTGTACCACTTACACACAGTGTGTACTACCTAGTATCAACACACACACAGTCTGTAACCACTTACACACAGTGTATACTACCTAGCATCAACACACACACAGTCTGTACCACTTACAGTGTGTACCACCTAGTATCAACACACACACACAGTCTGTACCACTTACACACAGTGTGTACTACCTAGTATCAACACACACACAGTCTGTACCACTTACACACAGTGTGTACTACCTTGTATCAACACACACACAGTCTGTACCACTTACACACAGTGTGTACTACCTAGTATCAACCCACACACACAGTCTGTACCACTTACACACAGTGTGTACTACCTAGTATCAACACACACACACACAGTCTGTACCACTTACACACAGTGTGTACTACTTAGTATCATCACACACAGTCTGTACCACTTACACACAGTGTGTACTACCTAGTATCAACACACACAGTCTGTACCACTTACACACAGTGTGTACTACCTAGTATCAACACACACACAGTCTGTACCACCTACACACAGTGTGTACTACCTAGTATCAACACACACATAGTCTATACCACTTACACACAGTGTGTACTACCTAGTATCAACACACACACAGTCTGTACCACTTACACACAGTGTGTACTACCTAGTATCAACACACCCAGTCTGTACCACTTACACACAGTGTGTACTACCTAGTATCAACACACACACACGGCATGTACCACTTACACATAGTGTGTACTACCTAGTATCAACACACACACACACACAGTCTGTACCACTTACATATAGTGTGTACTACCTAGTATCAACACACACACAGTCTGTACCACTTACCCAGTGTGTACTACCTAGTATCAACACACACACAGTCTGTACCACTTACACACAGTGTGTACTACCTAGTATCAACACACACACACACAGTCTGTACCACTTACACACAGTGTGTACTACTTAGTATCATCACACACAGTCTGTACCACTTACACACAGTGTGTACTACCTAGTATCAACACACACAGTCTGTACCACTTACACACAGTGTGTACTACCTAGTATCAACACACACACAGTCTGTACCACCTACACACAGTGTGTACTACCTAGTATCAACACACACATAGTCTATACCACTTACACACAGTGTGTACTACCTAGTATCAACACACACACAATCTGTACCACTTACACACAGTGTGTACTACCTAGTATCAACACACCCAGTCTGTACCACTTACACACAGTGTGTACTACCTAGTATCAACACACACACACGGCATGTACCACTTACACATAATGTGTACTACCTAGTATCAACACACACACACACAGTCTGTACCACTTACATATAGTGTGTACTACCTAGTTTCAACACACACACAGTCTGTACCACTTACCCAGTGTGTACTACCTAGTATCAACACACACACAGTCTGTACCACTTACACACAGTGTGTACTAACTATTATCACACACACAGTCTGTACCACTTACACACAGTGTGTACTACCAAGTATCAACACACACACACAGTCTGTACCACTTACACACAGTGTGTACTACCTAGTATCAACACACACACACACAGTCTGTACCACTTACACACAGTGTGTACTACCAAGTATCAACACACACACACAGTCTGTACCACTTACACACAGTGTGTACTACCTAGTATCAACACACACACAGTCTGTACCACTTACACACAGTGTGTACTACCTAGTATCAACACACACACACAGTCTGTACCACTTACACACAGTGTGTACTACCTAGTATCAACACACACACATTTTGTACCGATTACACACAGTGTGTACTACCTAGTATCAACACACACACATTTTGTACCGATTACACACAGTGTGTACTACCAAGTATCAACACACACACACACAGTCTGTATCACTTACACACAGTGTGTACTACCTAGTATCAACACACACACACAGTCTGTACCACTTACACACAGTGTGTACTACCTATTATCAACACACACACAGTCTGTACCACTTACACACAGTGTGTACTACCTAGTATCCACACACACACAGTCTGTATCACTTACATACAGTGTGTACTACCTAGTATCAACACACACACAGTCTGTACCACTTACACACAGTGCGTACTGCCTAGTATCAACACACACACAGTCTGTACCACTTACACACAGTGTGTACTACCTAGTATCAACACACACACACGGCATGTACCACTTACACACAGTGTGTACTACCTAGTATCAACACACACACACAGTCTGTACCACTTACACATAGTGTGTACTACCTAGTATCAACACACACACAGTCTGTACCACTTACACACAGTGCGTACTACCTAGTATCAACACACACAGTCTGTACCACTTACACACAGTGTGTACTACCTAGTATCAACACACACACACACAGTCTGTACCACTTACACACAGTGTGTACTACCTAGTATCAACACACACACAGTCTGTACCACTTACACAGTGTGTACTACCTAGTATCAACACACACACAGTCTGTACCACTTACACACAATGTGTAGTACCTAGTATCAACACACAGTCTGTACCACTTACACATAGTGTGTACTACCTAGTATCAACACACACACAGTCTGTACCACTTACCCAGTGTGTACTACCTAGTATCAACACACACACAGTCTGTGCCACTTACACACAGTGTGTACTACCTATTATAACACACACAGTCTGTACCACTTACACACAGTGTGTACTACCAAGTATCAACACACACACACAGTCTGTACCACTTACACACAGTGTGTACTACCTAGTATCAACACACACACAGAGTGTACCACTTACACACAGTGTGTACTACCTATTATCAACATACACACAGTCTGTACCACTTACACACAGTGTGTACTACCTATTATCAACACACACACAGTCTGTACCACTTACACACAGTGTGTACTACCTAGTATCAACACACACAGTCTGTACCACTTACACACAGTGTGTACTACTTAGTATCATCACACACAGTCTGTACCACTTACACACAGTGTGTACTACCTAGTATCAACACACACAGTCTGTACCACTTACACACAGTGTGTACTACCTAGTATCAACACACACACAGTCTGTACCACCTACACACAGTGTGTACTACCTAGTATCAACACACACATAGTCTATACCACTTACACACAGTGTGTACTACCTAGTATCAACACACACACAGTCTGTACCACTTACACACAGTGTGTACTACCTAGTATCAACACACCCAGTCTGTACCACTTACACACAGTGTGTACTACCTAGTATCAACACACACACACGGCATGTACCACTTACACATAGTGTGTACTACCTAGTATCAACACACACACACACACACAGTCTGTACCACTTACATATAGTGTGTACTACCTAGTATCAATACACACACAGTCTGTACCACTTACCCAGTGTGTACTACCTAGTATCAACACACACACAGTCTGTACCACTTACACACAGTGTGTACTACCTATTATCACACACACACAGTCTGTACCACTTACACACAGTGTGTACTACCAAGTATCAACACACACACACAGTCTGTACCACTTACACACAGTGTGTACTACCTAGTATCAACACACACACACACAGTCTGTACCACTTACACACAGTGTGTACTACCAAGTATCAACACACACACACAGTCTGTACCACTTACACACAGTGTGTACTACCTAGTATCAACACACACACAGTCTGTACCACTTCCACACAGTGTGTACTACCTAGTATCAACACACCCAGTCTGTACCACTTACAGACAGTGTGTACTACCTAGTATCAACACACCCAGTCTGTACCACTTACAGACAGTGTGTACTACCTAGTATCAACACACACACACGGCATGTACCACTTACACATAGTGTGTACTACCTAGTATCAACACACACACACACAGTCTGTACCACTTACATATAGTGTGTACTACCTAGTATCAACACACACACAGTCTGTACCACTTACCCAGTGTGTACTACCTAGTATCAACACACACACAGTCTGTACCACTTACACACAGTGTGTACTACCTATTATCACACACACACAGTCTGTACCACTTACACACAGTGT
The DNA here is from genome assembly GCF_010993605.1 of Petromyzon marinus. Classification (NCBI taxonomy): domain Eukaryota; kingdom Metazoa; phylum Chordata; class Hyperoartia; order Petromyzontiformes; family Petromyzontidae; genus Petromyzon; species Petromyzon marinus. The sequence continues at coordinate 201,340 of NW_022638196.1, forward strand.
GTACTACCAAGTATCAACACACACACACAGTCTGTACCACTTACACACAGTGTGTACTACCTAGTATCAACACACACACACACACAGTCTGTACCACTTACACACAGTGTGTACTACCAAGTATCAACACACACACAGTCTGTACCACTTACACACAGTGTGTACTACCTAGTATCACACACACACACAGTCTGTACCACTTACACACAGTGTGTACTACCTAGTATCAACACACACACACAGTCTGTACCACTTACACACAGTGTGTACTACCTAGTATCAACACACACACATTTTGTACCGATTACACACAGTGTGTACTACCAAGTATCAACACACACACACACAGTCTGTATCACTTACACACAGTGTGTACTACCTAGTATCAACACACACACAGTCTGTACCACTTACACACAGTGTGTACTACCTATTATCAACACACACACAGTCTGTACCACTTACACACAGTGTGTACTACCTAGTATCAACACACACACACAGTCTGTATCACTTACATACAGTGTGTACTACCTAGTATCAACACACACACAGTCTGTACCACTTACACACAGTGCGTACTACCTAGTATCAACACACACACAGTCTGTACCACTTACACACAGTGTGTACTACCTAGTATCAACACACACAGTCTGTACCACTTACACACAGTGTGTACTACCTAGTATCAACACACACACACAGTCTGTACCACTTACACACAGTGTGTACTACCTAGTATCAACACACACAGTCTGTACCACTTAAACACAGTGTGTACTACCTTGTATCAACACACACACACACACAGTCTGTACCACTTACACACAGTGTGTACTACCTAGTATCAACACACACACAGTCTGTACCACTTACACATTGTGTACTACCTAGTATCAACACACACACAGTCTGTACCACTTACACACAATGTGTAGTACCTAGTATCAACACACAGTCTGTACCACTTACACAGTGTGTACTACCTAGTATCACACACACACAGTCTTTACCACTTACACACAGTGTGTACTACCTAGTATCAACACACACACACACAGTCTGTACCACTTACACACAGTGTGTACTACCTAGTATCAACACACACACAGTCTGTACCACTTACCCAGTGTGTACTACCTAGTATCAACACACACACAGTCTGTACCACTTACACAGTGTGTACTACCTAGTATCAACACACACAGTCTGTACCACTTACCCAGTGTGTACTACCTAGTATCAACAAACACACACACAGTCTGTACCACTTACACACAGTGTGTACTACCTAGTATCAACACACACACAGTCTGTACCACTTACACACAGTGTGTACTACCTAGTATCAACACACACACAGTCTGTACCACTTACACACAGTGTGTACTACCTAGTATCAACACACCCAGTCTGTACCACTTACACAGTGTGTACTACCTAGTATCAACACACACACACGGCATGTACCACTTACACATAGTGTGTACTACCTAGTATCAACACACACACAGTCTGTACCACTTACACACAGTGTGTACTACCTAGTATCAACACACCCAGTCTGTACCACTTACACAGTGTGTACTACCTAGTATCAACACACACACAGTCTGTACCACTTACACACAATGTGTAGTACCTAGTATCAACACACAGTCTGTACCACTTACACAGTGTGTACTACCTAGTATCACACACACACAGTTTTTACCACTTACACACAGTGTGTACTACCTAGTATCAACACACACACACACACAGTCTGTACCACTTACACACAGTGTGTACTACCTAGTATCAACACACACACAGTCTGTACCACTTACCCAGTGTGTACTACCTAGTATCAACACACACACAGTCTGTACCACTTACACAGTGTGTACTACCTAGTATCAACACACACAGTCTGTACCACTTACCCAGTGTGTACTACCTAGTATCAACAAACACACACACAGTCTGTACCACTTACACACAGTGTGTACTACCTAGTATCAACACACACACAGTCTGTACCACTTACACAAAGTGTGTACTACCTAGTATCAACACACACACACACACACAGTCTGTACCACTTACACACAGTGTGTACTACCTAGTATCAACACACACACACACACAGTCTGTACCACTTACACATAGTGTGTACTACCTAGTATCAACACACACACAGTCTGTACCACTTACACACAGTGTGTACTACCTAGTATCAACACACACCACACAGTCTGTACCACTTACACACAGTGTGTACTACCTAGTATCAACACACACACCGTCTGTACCACTTACACACAGTGTGTACTACCTAGTATCAACACACACCACACGTCACTGTACCACTTACACATAGTGTGTACTACCTAGTATCAACACACACACAGTCTGTACCACTTACACATAGTGTGTACTACCTAGTATAACACACACACAGTCCTGTACCACTTACACACAGTGTGTACTACCTAGTATCTAACACACACAGTCTGTACCACTTACACACAGTGTGTACTACCTAGTATCAACACACACACAGTCTGTACCACTTACACACAGTGTGTACTACCTAGTATCAACACACACCACACAGTCTGTACCAACTTACACACAGTGTGTACTACCTAGTATCAACACACACACACAGTCTGTACCACTTACACACAGTGTGTACTACCTAGTATCAACACACAACACAGTTTGTCCAACTTACACACGGTGTACACTACCTAGTACTCAACACACAAGGCACAGGATCATGGTACCACTTATACAACACTAGGTAGTGTACTACAACTAGTGATTCAACACCACACAGCTTTTGTATGTACCACTTACACACATTGCTGTACTACCTAGTGATCAACACACACACACAGTCTGGTACCACTTACACACAGTGTGTACTACATAGTATCAACACACCACACAGTCTGTACCCAACTTTACACACAGTGTGTACTACCTAGTATCAACACACACACAGTCATGTACCACGTTACACACACAGTTGTGTACTACCCTAGTATCAACACACTACACAGTCTGTACCACGTACTACACAGTGTGTACTAACCTAGTATCACACACCACTACAGTCTGTACCACTTACACACAGTGAGTACTACCTAGTATCAACACACACACAGTCTGTACAACTTACACACAGTGTGGTACTACCTAGTTCAAACACACACACAGTCTGTAACCACTTATACACACATGGTGTATACTACCCTAGCATTCACACACCACACATACAGTCTAGACCACTTACACAGTGTGTACCTACCTAGTATCAACACACACACAGTCTGTACCACTTACACACAGTGTGTACTACCTAGTATCAACACACACACAGTCTGTACCACTTACACACAGTGTGTACTACCTAGTATCAACACCACACACACAGTCTGTACCACTTACACACAGTGTGTACTACCTAGTATCAACACACACACACA